>CAHIKZ030003896.1:0-65467 GCA_903632075.3 Acanthosepion pharaonis
AGATGGTGGATAATGTAGACCATGTTACAAATATATTCTTGGGAACTTCCTCATATAATGATAATGTGTCATAAATCCTAGCTGACTGGGCTAATATCTGCCTCCTAGTCCTCACATTTCTGTTTATTGTGATCCTAGTCACTGTTATCGTATTATCGTTAGGACAATGGTAATATCCTAATATCTTTTTTATGTTCATGTTGAGAGATGGTGTTTTCCTTTAACATAATTGATTGAAGCTCCTTTCTATTAGTGTTACAAGAGCGTAGGTTGAAATTGCTTTCCTTGAGTCTATCAACTGTTTTTTTTTACAAGTAAAAAAAAATGCAAAAATAATTTTCAAAATCGGCATTTTTGTGTATTATATTACTATAAGGGGCTAAAACCATAATATTCGATGTCTTATTTAAGACAGATATCTTGCACGAAATGGATTGCAATTGTTTTTTCTTTTTTATATGCGTAAAACTACATAAAAAACAATAATAAAAAGTACTATGGATAAAAATTTTGGGAATCGGCAGTTTTTGAGTCTAGGGCTAAAACCGCAATCTTCGATGTACTTTGTTCTAGGATTAAGCCAAATGAAAATCCTTGTAGGCATGGATGAATTGGTAAATTCCCCACAATTTAATACCAATTTGGAAGAGATTTCATTTTACTGGAAAAAAATTAGAAGGGAAATATGAGTGATCCTCAGTTTTTGGGCCGCATGAAAATTCCAACAAATCAACTAACACGAGGCGGCGCATCGTCGAACGTCACATTCTCCCTACTCAAGCGACTAAATTAATTCTTTATACATGGATTAAGCAAGAAATTCCGCACAATTTGATATCTATTTTATGAGGATTCTATAGAGAGGAAAAAGTTGAAATGCAGACTCATCGAGCAAACAGGTTTTCGAGACCGTAAATTGTCAAACCAAATGAAAAATCTTTGTAGACATGGATGAATTGATAAATTCCTACAATTTAATACCAATTTTGAAGAAACTTCATTTACTGGAAAAATTACGCACACCGTAAACTGTCAAAGGGCACAGCAGCGACATGGTCGACAGTGTATTTTTGCTCTATTAAGCCAAATTTAAAATCCTTCTAGACATGCATGAATCGAGAAATTCCGCACAATTTAATACCAATTTTGAAAGTATTTCACTTACTGGAAAAAAGTTAAAATCTAAATAAAAAGTGATTCAGTTTTTTAATGTTTGAAAATTCCAACAAATCAACTAACACGAGGCGGTTAATCGTCGAACGAATCATTTCCCGAAACAAAACGACTGAAATCCTCTTTTATACAAGAAATAATTTAGATATAATTTGATATCTAATTTGCCTAACCCTAACTCTTTTTTAACCCCAAGGAACCCTAACCCTAACCTCTAACCCCTGACGCTGTTCAACCCTAGGGTCCGGCCGCCTTATCTTCCACACATATGCCCACTTTAGCGTCCCCGAGCTTGTCACGTAACCTTCTACCAGCTGGGCTTAGGATATTTTCAGGCAGGCAGGCAGGCAGGCAAAAAAAACTCTGAAAATTCGTTTGCGTCTAATGCGCCGGGCATGGGACCAAGAGGCCTGCTCAAGCCAGCCAGCGAGACAGTTGGTCTTCCTTCGCCGTGGCCGCACGAGCGTCGTGCGCCTCAGCAGTGGTCGGCGTCATGTTTGAAATGTTGATTTTCGATTTTTTGAAGAAAATTGAAAAAAATAAATTTAAAAAAGGAAACTAAACCTGTCGATCATTTGAGCCAAGATCGTTTGAATGTTTTCAACTAGTTTCTGTATTGAGTTCCATGAAAGGGAGAAAAGCAAAGTTTATTCACGAATTTTCCTTCTCATCGCTTACTGGGCGAGAAAATGTGAGGCAGTCTGGAAGCAGTTTATCCTGCGAGACTCGCAGCCCGGAGGGTGGGCGTGGGAATCGAGAAAGAATGCCGCCCAAACCTTTCGGTTGTGGGTGCGGCGGCAAATGTAAGGTTTATTCTGGTAATACAATCCTTATACTTTTTCGCGAACACTTAGACATTTGTTTTCTGCATATTTTTAAAATTATTAAATAGCAAGATTTATTCAATGTGTCATTGATCCAAACATTTTATTTTAAATTGATTTTTTTTGATGGATCCTATATATAAATTTTTTCAATATTTGATTCTCAATGGATAATTCTGCATTGGTATACCGCAGATTCAATGCCGCATTTATTATTCAGAGGGAAATTTCAGGATTTTTGAACAAATTACATAATTTTTTCATTTTATTTTTTCTAATGAATGAAAGAGTTTTATTTGATTTTGAATTATTCGTGTTCTTTTGATTTTATTATTATGTTTTTTATAATCCTTGTGAATTTTCAAAGGGATTAGCTATAACTTATTCTTACCCTCTTTTTTTTTTTTTAATACATCACAGTTTGCTGTTAAAAGGAAAAACTGGACTTTTAATAATGGGATTTTTGTCCAAGCTTATTGCTAACCATTTAGCTGAAATCAACATGGGGTAATCTGTATCCATTTTCGGAACTGTTTTTCCTCTGGTTTATTATATTATTTTTATATAATCAGGGATGTTAGGGTGTCTAAGCCATTATTTTTTTGTAGTTTTGGTTGTAAAAATTACTGTGTTTGTAAAATATTTCTTCATTTTTTAACTTTCATACCCCAACGCAAAATGCGAGAAGGACACTAGGACGATGGGAAAAAATTGGAGCAAGATCAGATAGTTCTGATAGAAGAAAGGATACCAAGACGATTTAGTGGATAGAACAACCACCTACATTGATCATTTCGATTATGACACTTGAATGCCTGGAGATAATACCTCCCGTCCTTGATGAAAGACCGGGATGGTTCCATGATCGAGAGGTGCGAGTCCGTGAACTAAAGACCGAATCCCCAAAGACGGCCCTAAATTTAGGAGTTTGGAAACTATCCATGATATCTTTGCCAGAATTTGATTTCTCGCTTAGAACTAATGAATTTAGGAACCAATACAAGATGAAGCTATAAATATTTGCCATGATTTACAGCCCCACTCCCTAAAATATTTATATAGGCGATGCCTCGTCTCCTGAGAAAGTGAAAACAAAAAAAAAAATTTTGTGGGGTAAAAAAAAAAAAAAAAAAAAAAGAGCTTAAAATGAGGGTATGATATGTTTAAATCTCAAAAACAAATGGTTTGACCTTGGGGTGTCATATTTTAGTATTAGGTTTGAAAAAAATGTTTTCAATACTTATTATAAAACCCCGTCCTGTGTGTGTGTGTGTGTGTGTGTAGCAAATGATCATTGTGTGTCCCCTTGATAACCCATTTTTCAACTGATTTCAACAAAATCATCCCTTTTCAGTCTTTTTTCGAATGATGATCGTATCTCATTTATATCTATCGGTTTCCTGTCCCCAAACGGGAGAGGCTCTCCCAAACACAAAATGAAAAGATAAAGAAAGTTTACCATTTTCAGTTTGTGTTAAATGTAGTTTTAAATTTAGGTTTCGAAGGCAGTATATATTATCTTGGGAATTACAAAAATTAAAGTGAATGAACTACTTATAGCGTTAGCTTTCTTGTTCCTGTGAATTTCTTCCTCTTTTCATTCCCCTTATGATTGGTCATCTTTCTTAATTCATTTACGATGGATCTTTTCTCTTTTCTTCCTTTTTTTTCAATTTTAGTTTATCATTTTTAATCTTCGTTCAATGGTTTACCGATAAAAATAAATAAGTTGAGGAAAAGAAAACAATTGAAAAAAAAGAAAGAAAGCCCACCCTTCAAAAAGTAATGAAAAGTTAATGACTGAAAAAATGTATAAAATTGTATTCATCAGGATAATAATTAAAGTCTAAACCTCTTTTATAGATACACAAAAGAGGATAGAATTAATGGACGTAAATGGACGTTTCCATGGCAATGAGATGGGCCATGGGTTTTTTTTTTTTGGACGTCGGTCATCGTTGGTTACCATGTTTGTAATGATCAACAAAGGACAACTTGTAATCGGAATTCGGTTGGAACTATGAATGGTTAGAACTTTCACAAAATGTCCGGGGCCTAGAGGTCCGAATTTTTTCAATGTAGAACAAATAATAAAAACCTTAAGCGCCTCGAGAAAATGCATTTTATGTGCAAGATAGTTTTTTTCTAAAAAATAAAAGGATATACTGTTTAAAATTTTCGCCCTTTAAAAAGCATGTTTTGATGGTCGTTCGAAATGTCTCTTGGCTAGAGAGCAGGATATGAAAAAGAATAGGCTGCATGTCAATGTTTGTCTTCGCACCCCCGTGCGGGCAGGCTTTCTGTGCTGGATTTACTATAACCAATCAAGGCTTTACGTCTCATTGGGGTTTATTGGCCGAGACGCCCAATATGTATTCATGGTCGGCCTGCTTTGTTTCGGCAGGATGGGAGCCGTTTTTTTCCCAAACTAAATAAAAGGACGAAAGTCTTAAATTCACCAGATTGGAATAGCCACCGTCCTTGACCCCGATATAGATCGTATAGGTAAAAAACCGGGTACTAACAATCCTGATGTGAAGGCATTTCGGGACTTTATCGGCAGGTTTGATCTTGTCGATAAGTACCGGAATGAGCACCCTCAGGAGGTAGCATGGACTTGGACAACTAGTGGAAACTCGGATCCTGGCTCGCTTGTGAGCTACCTGGACCGAGTGTTAGTTAGGAGAGTCGATGTAGGGCTCTTAGGGTGTCCAAGTTTCCACTAAATAGTTTATACGGATCATAGGCTTGTCCGGGTCCGTGTAAACTTAGATAATCCCCCCCTAAGGTTAGAATGGCTGGTTACTGGAAATTTAACTGTTCATTATTTGGTGAGCAGGATTTCCGGGACCAGCTCATTACTAATGACAAAGAGGGAATTGACGGGGCGGAAACAAAAAACGCCTGGTGGGGCAAATTAAAATCTAAAATTAGAACGTTTGCTGCCGATTTTAGTCGTCGACTCAATCTAGATAGATTAGCGGCGCAAACGGCTTTAGAAGAAAAGTTGATCGGGCCGTGAAATCCCGTGTTAGTGGGGACATAGTCTTAGCTAAGGCAGAGTTGTCCTCCTTGCTTATCAAGAAGGATCAAGCTCTGGTAGTTAGGGCTAGGCTAAAAGAATGTCTTCTGAGGCGACGAATATGGCCGCTGAATTGCGTGCAGAGGAAAATCGGAACGCGGCTAAGCGACATATAGCGTGCGTCACATTGCCGGATAAGCGGACCGTGACTACAAGCGCGGGCATATGCGAGGCCTTTCGGGTTTACTTTCAGGATCTTTTCACCAGGGAGCCCGGTCTGATTCTGCTCAGTTCGACGCCTATTTGACTGACTTTCCCTGCCTTGAGGCAGCTGAAGCGGCTAGGTGCGAGGGTCCCATAACAGAGTCGGAAATCTGGGAAGCGCTGAAGCAGGTTGGCCTGGATAAGTCTCCGGGACTAGATGGTCTTCCCTACGAAGTGTAATTGAGGATGTCGCTCGTTTTTGTTCCTTTGCTGCTGCTGATTTTCAACCACTGGATGAAGCAGGGGTCTTTACCTCGACGCTTCACCAGGGGTGTGATAAAGTTGCTGCGTAAGGACAAGAACGGTGGGGATGGGTTAGGGAACTTTCGCCCTTTAACGATGTTAAATACTGACTTAAAGATTTTGGCGAAGATCTTAGCCAACCGTTTGCAGCTTGTCCTGTCTCGTCTGATTGGCCCCGAACAGACTTGTGCTGTGAAGGGCAGGACTATTCAGGATAACCTTCATATGGTACGCTTGATCTTAGAACAAGTCGACAGTGAAGCCGCGCTGATCAATTTGGATCAGTCCAAGGCCTTCGATAGGGTTGACCATCGGTTTCTGGAGGCTGTCCTGTCGGCGGCCGGTTTCGGAGCCGACTTTCGCTCCTGGATCCGACTCTTGTATGCGACCCCCGGTGCGCTGGTGGAAGTGAATGGGGTAAGGTCGGAGCCTTTCGTATTGTCTCGCTCCATTCGTCAAGGTTGTCCGCTATCGCCTATGCTTTACGTTCTTGCGTTGGAACCATTCCTTCGCAAGTTAAAGGCGAATCCGGTCCTGCGCGGAATTACCCTGCCTGGGGCCACCACCTCAGCCAGGTATTCTGCCTATGCTGACGACGTTTCGGTTCTTGTGTCGAGCAGAGCCGAGATTGACGAAGTCAGCAAAGAAATCAGTGGGTATGAGATGGTGACAGGGGCCAAGATCAACCGTGATAAGTCTGTGGGCTTGCGGTTGGGTGCGTGGAAGGAGTTTCTCTTTCCGGACCTTTCCTCTGGACGGATGGGCCGATCAAGATACTCGGCGTCTGGTTCGGTCCTGATCTCCAGTTGAAATGAACTGGTCGGAGGTACAAGGGAAGGCCGAGATCGCGGTTAATCTGTGGTCTCGGAGGAGACTTTCCCTGAAGGGAAGGGCGGAAGTATGTGTTTCACATATATCCGATCCTCCTCTACCGACTCTCTGTGCTTCCACTCCCGTATGCCCGACTAATGTCATTAGTCCGGACCTTGTTCTCTTTCTTGTGGAGAGGCAAGGCCCCTATGGTATCTCGCGAGGTCTGTTGCCTCCATCCCTCTGAGGGCGGTCTGGGTATGCCTAGCATTGAGATTCGTCAATATATGCTTCGCATTACCTTTCTAGACCGAATGTCGTGGGTCGAATGAGGAGGGTGCCTTTTGGAAAGAAGACGTCCAGAAACATTTCCGTCCCTGAGAAGTGTGCACTCGTGCGAAGAAGAGGCCGGCCGTACACCACGTGCCGAGTGCTCTTTTTATCGTGAATGTCGTCGCGCTCTGAAGCTCCTCTTGCGGGTTTCGGATGGCCTCTCCAACGCCCAGGCGTTGTCTCGCAAGGCATTATATCAAGTTTTAGTTAGGGGGGTCCGTACAAGATGATCTGATTGGCGAGCTCGGTCTTACGAAGCAGGAGGCTCGCTCGATATGGCCTTGGGCGCCTGGGTTGAAATGCCTCAATAACGATGAGGCATCACTCACCTGGCTGGTGATTCGTGAAGCCCTCTGGGTCGGCAAGAGACTTTGTTCAGCAGGCTTGGAGAAATATCCAAACTGTCGTCGCTGTGCTGGGGAAGTCGAGACCATTGGTCACGCCTTTTTTTCAGTGCAAGGCGGTAGTGCCGTTGTGCAAGTTTGTTGAAGGCCTCATGGTTCGCATGTTGCAGGGAAAGTTTTTTGTCCTGGAAGCCAGTTCTGTTTGTAGCAATGTGGTGCCGCAGATGACGAAGGCTGAACACTATGTGTTCTGTTGCTTACTAGGGGTTATGAGAGTCGTGATTTGGACGACGCGTCAGAAGGATTCCATGAGGGCGAGAAGTTCACTTCTTCCCAACTGATCTTGTTCTTTAAGCATCAGCTTAAAGTCAAGATCAGGACGGAAAAACGGCGGCTCACCTCATCAGAATTCAACAAAAGGTGGGTGAATCTTGCGCGTTTGTGCCGAGTAAAAGGGGCTGACCTTGAGTGGCATTTTGATGCCGGTTAGGCATCAGGATATTGTTTTCCTGGGTTCAACATGGGCAACCCATCCCGAAAGTTAGGTTAGATTAGGTTTTTTGTATTTTTCCTTTTTTTTTTTTTCTGTTCTGTAAACTTAGCTAGGGTGTGTTTGCTCATTGGTCCCCTTTTATTTCTGTCCCCATTTTTTTTTCCTTTAGTTTAACTCCCCATCCCCTCCCTCGTTTAGGTGGTCAGTGATGTCAGTTCTCTGGTAGATGCGGGGCGCCTTTCGTTTCGTGTGTGTATTTTTCGTATTTGTTGTTGTGTATGAATGAGTGTGTGCCTGTGTGAATGCTTGGGACGGAATGAATGTGTCCTTATTTTCATAAGTCCCGCATCGATTTCGTCCGGTTAACTGATATTTCTGCCACATTCAAAAGTTTGTGGGGGTTTTATTACTAACACTATTTTTGTTTGGTTTCTTGTAAATATATTTTGTCATTTTGTATATATTCATTGGGGATCATTTTTTTTAAAAGTTGTTGTTTTTATGCCCCCTCCCCCACAGACAATATTTGTACATAAAGGGGGATTATTTAGGATTTTCATTGAGTCAAAGAGGCATTTTGGTGGATGTAGTAAGAAAGGTATGGATAAATGTGTTGTTTTGGTGAAAGGAATATTGTTCTGTATGATAGGGTCAGTGGTTGTGGCTAGCTAAGTTTTAAACTAAGACAAGTGATGACGGGTCCTTTCCCCAACCCCCTTTTCGGCCTTGTGCCACATTTGTACATAGTACAATAAATAATGTATTCACTCAAAAGAAACTCCACAACTGAGTGTTTATCTTGACCACGTGATTGTTCGACAAAAGAAATATACCAAAATTAACTGTAAATAGAAGGAAATTTTTTCGAAAAAATTAAAAAATCAGTAACCTAAATAACAAAACAAAAAAATCGGAAAGGTAGGTAAAGAATGATTTAGAATGAAATTCAAAATGACATACATACGTTATAAACAAGTCAGGAAGAAGAACTGAAAAACACACGGTTCTTAGGCGATAGTAAATCCATCGGTACACATCCATATAATGTAAGTGTTTTTCTCTTTTTTTTTTTTTCTTTTTATTTTGGTTTGCCATGTAGGTTGAACCACTACCACCACACCATTTGTATTATCGACCGAATTTTATCCATTTCATTAAGTATTCTGAATATTTTCTGCACATTATATATTTTTCAGTTCAAGTTCAACCAAATTTCATTTCTTTTTCTTTTATTTTTTGCGGGCCTCTCTGTCGCCGTTTATTTTTTTATTTTTATGCCGGGATTTCTTGCAGGCTCTGCATCGAATTACCTGAAACACGTCTACCTCATTCCATTTATTTTATCGGTATCTCTCATAATCCATAACATTTGATCAGCATATTCAGGCTATCCCTTTTTTACGGCCATTCTAATAGATCCATTTTTTTCTCAACTGCTGTTCCGGAAAGAGGTCGATAGGGGTGAGAAATTCATTATTGACTATATTAAACAGGCTGTAAAATATATTGTTAGAAAGCAACGGGTTATTATAATAATACGCCTTCGATTATATTATTTACAATTATAATAATCATGTAATATTCGATATTTGTCTTTTCTTTGCGTGTGTTTACAGAATTTATTTTGCCAATGAAAACCTCGGATGACGTCTCATAAATGTGAAATATGATTTTTTGGCATTGCCAAAGAGATTTGACTAAAAGGTAATGTTTCTCTCAAACCAGTTATCCGTTGCCGGAACCAAATATGTTTACGTCGGGAAATACGATAAAATATAAAACATATAATAATGATATATAGATTTTCTTTTGAACAGTGATCCTCAAGGCATGAAAACTATTTCAAAGGGTTCCATACGTTTTTTTTTAAATTTGAAATGGTCTATACCATAAATGCAGCGTACTGTTATCAACGTGTACGTTGCAACAATGAATAAATTATTTCTTATGCATATATATATATATATATATATATATATATATATATGTGTGTGTGTGGTACATATATATATATGAGATACATATATATATATATATATATATATATGTACATACACATACATATATATATGTACATACATATATATATGTACATATATATATATACATACATATATGGTGGCCCTTTTTTGAATTAATTCTGTCAACGTTAGAATTTATATATTACATGGGATTCATCGTATATATATATATATATATATATATATATATATATATATATATATATATATATATATATATATATATATATATATATATATGTATATATATATTATTATTTAGCTTTGTTTCGACGTATAACCGTTTTCCGACACTTTCCATCTTCCAATTATCTAAATGGGAAATATTTAAGTTAGTCACTTGCTTTGACATTGGCTGTATTTGAAATTGACGTCAATAATATAGGTAACTGAATGGGCGCTAATTAGAGATATCCGTAGTTTTTTGAACGCTACAATGATTTGAATCTATTCATGTTATTGGGACCATATTGTGTTCTATTCCCTTGATTATTCTAGGTAGGGGACAAACGTAAGAAACTAGACGGAACTTTCTGACGAATATAGATGTTGAATTTGTTCGTTCAAATAAGAACATTTGTAATGTAGATGAATTTGAAGATGAAAATAATACATTACTTATACTTGAAAAGAAATCTTAACGTATTTTTGGTCTATATGGATCTGTGTATGCCTATATGTGTGTTTGTATACATGCGTATGTATGTGTGGAGTGTTTATAAATGGATGTTTGTGTATTAGTGTATATATATATATATATATATATATATATATATATATATATATATTATGTATGTATTTATGTGTCCGTTATTTGTGTATGGGTATGTAGGTCTTTATATGTATGCATATTATATATATATATATATATATATATATATATATATATATATATATATATTAATGTCTGTGTATATATTATGCATACGCGTTTACCTATGTGTTTATGGATTACGGTATGTTTTTTATATGTATGTATCCAGATACATACATATGTACATATGAGTTTTATATTGCAGGTTATGGGAAGATAAATTGGATATAACGAATTGAAGAAATTCAATGTATTATATTATTTAATTTTTGACTTTTTTTCTTATATATTGATGATTGTTACTATATTGACGGAGATTAAATGATGATGACATAAATTTAGATTTAATTTCAATATATGTATCTGACTGTCAATGAATTTGGGACCTAACCCTGTTCATTTTGCTGACACTTTCTTTTCCATTTTTCCATGTTCTCTCTTCAATAAACTAAATCCCAGGAAAATTTTCCTGGGTCAAATGACGAGACTTTAGACATTTGCTTCCTTTACTTTATTTAATAACTTGTCTGGATAAATTAAAACATATTGTAATTTTGGTTTGATGTATCTGTCAAAATTTATTACCAAATTCATCGATGAAGGTCTTATTTTTTCTTCTTGATGTATATCATTTTGGCTCTGTAGATAAATACACTGACTTCTCTTTATCGATCTATCATTTTAATATTTTATATTAAAAAAACACATACCGGGAATTATCCGGGTGAATACAGATTCAACATTTATATATATATATATATATATATATATATATATATATATATATATATATATATAAACGAATATGGTGTGTCACTGTGACAACTCTCTAACTTTCAATAGCTCATGTTACAACCGTGGGATTCAAAAAGTTTTCATCTCTGCGAGCGATATTTTACTTGATTTTTTCCGACGATTTTTTCTACGATAACACATTTTATAGGCAGGAAATAAACTGGAATAGTTGAAATCCATTGCGAAATCCATCGAAAGTCACATCACGAAATAAAAATATATTTTTTTTTTTTTGTGCAAAAAAAACGACACACATCAAATTTTTCTTCAAAGAAAGTGGCGACAAATCCGAATTATCATTTTACTTTTAAAAGATCGCTTAAATATCAATTCAATTCTTAAATGCAAAAAATCAGATATGAGTTCGGCTTAGAGCTTATTGTCGCCTAGCGCAAAAAGGCAGATACAATGCCTGCAAAAACAAATCTCCGTTGAGAACCAGATTTTAATCAAAGAGGTAAGACTGCATATATATATTGATATAGATATAGATATATACACAAACAGCATCCATGTGTGAGGCCCAATACTGAGAATATGCAATAACTTAATGCGTTGAAACACCTAAACAAGAAGAATTTTCTAAAGTTATATATATATGTGTGTGTGTGTGTGTGTGGTTGATAGATGGAATCGTTTGTTTTTCTGGCCAGGGAAGTTTAATTCATTTTAATATCGACCGGGGCTGGGAGATCCCAAAGCGCGGAATGAAAGTCGCTGAAAAATACCATAACATCTTATCCTTCCCAGTCCAAATGATATATGGAACATATTATGATGGCTGAACTTGGGCGAAGTCATAGTGACCGGAGTCTGCCATGATTGCTAGAAAAGAAGAACAAATGAATTACGTCACGTTATGTGTAAAACCACGCTTAGTTGCAGTATAATATACTGGATGAATCTGTGATTTGAGAACGGTTACCCTAGACAGGTGTATGAGCTCAGAAGCGATTGATAACTTGCCACGTCTATAGAAAAGCCTCCACGCATCCGGAAGTTGGAATAGACTACATAATATCTAATTCGTGTTCTATTTGAAACGATTCGTTAATGAAATATATGAGCGTTCATCAATAATTCAGAGTTAGACTCAATTATTGTCAGTATTTTTATATGGAATTTTAAGTGTTTTGAACAAAGAATTATATTATTTTTGTAACATAAATAATACTGATGTAACATAAATGAGGTTTTAATTCATTATGTTTCTGAATAGTTGAATTAATGCGACGATATATATATATATATATATATATATATACATGAGATATACACACACACATATATATATATATAAATAAATGGCATATATATATATATATATATATATATAAAACATATATATATATATATATATATATATATATATATATATAATATAAAATGGCATACCCATATATATATATATGTGGTAGGATCACCTAATTTGCATAGTGGAGTACTGACCATATAAATATGGTTGGTACCGGGAAGAGAGGAGGAATCAAGAGATTCAACCAGAGACTCTGCCCGACTGCGACTCAGTCAACACATTCTCCAGGAACGGTCTTACCAGGAATATACAAAAGACTATATGTAAATATTGTGTACATTTTCTTGTTTCAATACATTTTGTTCTAAGTACATTTTGTGTTGCATTATTATTCCATGCATTAGTCAAGTTTCAACAATGGCGACGAGGTAGAAAGAACTATACGAAAAAAAAAAAGAATTGATAATTGATAGTTTCAACAATTGGGACAAGTCATTTGAAGAACCAGGCTGAAGGAAAAAAAAATTATTAATTAAAAGTCCAACATCTAATGGAACGGAATGATTCTGAATTTCTGGATATTTAGAACTCGTTAAAGGACGACTAAGCATAAAGGAACGTTCACTCAGAAAAATTTGAAAGGTGTCGTAAACGAATAACGGTGATTTAAAAAAAAAAAAAAAAAAAAACGGGCCGACTACAAAAACATGCATGGATTAAAAGGCGCACAAATACATCGTGTCGACTTTGAAAGGTAACGAACTTTTAAAAAAAAAAAAATTTTTTTTGGTTGCTCAACAATATTTTATAAAGCAAGACATAAAATAAAAAAGTCGTAAGTTGTTTCGATTTTTCTGGTCAGATTATATTATATCCGTGGATACACAAATTAAAAGTATATTCTTTGTTGCATGAACACTATCAGCAAAAGATGGATGAATTATCCAAAGTCATATCTGAATTATTCAAATTCCAGCAGTTGAGTCAGCAACGTCAAAGTGAACAGTTTGCCTTATTAATAAGGGAACAACAGAACAAGCAAAATATCAAGAAAAGCAACAGCAACAAAATATCAAGACAACAAAATATCAAGAAAAAGCAAGAGGAAAAAGACTGGGAAAACAGGAAGAAATGCAGATCAAGGTTTTAGAAATTCAAAAGTTAACACTGGAGAAATTAAACAACAATCAGGCAAATGAAGGAAATTCTTCATATTCTAATAACATCATATTTAATTCGCTGGAAACTTTCAACTATGGTCCAGACGAAGAAAAAACGTTTGAAGCGTACTTTAAACGATATGAAGATATTTTCTACACAGACTGTGAAAACTGGTCGAATTCAAGAAAAGTCAGTCTATTACTAAGAAAGCTAGGTACAGCAGAACATAGCAAATTTGTAGATTTTATTCTACCGAGAAGAACGAATGAATTGGAATTCTCGGAAACAGTGAAATTGCTAAAGGAGTTGTTTTGGAGCAAATATGTCGCTTTGGCATAAGCGATGGTTATGCATGAATGTCGCTAAATCCGACGATCAGGATTACTTAACATATGCATTTATATAGTGAATAGACATTGTGACAATTTCAAATTGGCAGAGATTACGGTTGAAGAATTCAAGTGTTTAATTTTTGCTCAAGGACTGGTATCCAGTAAGAGTGCCGAAATAAGACGTAGAGTTTTGGCTAAACTCGAATCTGAACAAAACCTTACCCTACAAAAGTTAGCAGAGGAGTGTCAGCGGGCCGTAAGTTTAAAGAAAGAGTCTCAAAAAAATCGAAGAAGCTGGCATTGCTTATATTAAAAAAAAAAAAAAAAAAGTATTTCAAATTACCCATCAGCAAAAAATTGGAGTAAAAATTCGGCGTATTTTAAAAATAGACAAGAAAAATTAAATGAAAAGAACGAGGAGGAAAAAAGGTTCCACCATATAATTGTAGACGTTGCAACGAAAGACACTGGGAGGTAAATTGCCCATATAGAAATAAGAAATGTTTCGTGTGCCACAAGAATGGACACAAAGGATCGTGTTTAAAAAAAAAAAAAGTCAATAGACGAATTAGACAAACAAATTCAAATATAAAATCAGATAGAGATTTGAGGAAATATGTGACGACTGAAATATTTAAAAAAATATTAAATTTCAACTTGATTCGGGTTTATTTATACAATAATCTTACTTATATTATAAAACGCAGGTTTATATATGTACATATATATATATATATATGTGTAACGTTTATATGTTGGAAGAAAAGAATTTAAAGCCGATTTCAAACAAAACTTCACAGCACTACAAATCAAACCTTTTGAATGGTTCTAACGGTTGAAAATGAAGAAAACATAGTTGTTTTTTAAGAAAATCAATTTGAAATCTCCACGATTAAGACACATCGTGAGAATGAAGAAACAACTCACCGTAGAAAATGTAAACAAAACAAAAGCATAGCATGATAAATAAAAAATTACGCAAAACGTTTGACGAAAACAAAATTTTATTCTAATGTTATATTATTATTTGATCAAAGTTTTTTGGGGTATTTTTACAACATTTTTAATCGTTATAGCGCGTCTGAAATTTTCGTTAAAAATATTGTTTTTTTTTTTTTGGTAAAAAAAGAAAGATAATCAAATCAATCATTTTCAATCATTTACACGATTTGATAAAAGATTAAAAATCTTACTTTGAATATCTTAAAAAAATCAATTATCATTTTTCAAAACTGATTTTAATAAAAACAGATATTATACAGTTTATTTAAAATATTTATAACCAACAAACTTAGCTTTTGTGCCAAAAATGTAATTTGAAAATAAAAACAAAGCAGGTCATAACCTGTCGCGTCCTTGACGATTATGGCACATTCATGATGTTTAGATAACTTACGGAAGGGTAATTACAATACGGATGGAAGGATGTAAATTATTTAAGTGAACAAATTATTTACCTCGTTACTTTTAAGGAAACCTTTATCAAACAAAAATTTTTTTTTTTTATTTATTTATTTTTACAACAAGACTTAGATTTCATTTTACATTTACGGTGCTTTATGGAAAATATAACATATATAAAAATAAGATGTATAAAAAAATTTCATAAAGAAAAAAGGTATCTAATTAATTTAGGTACCTTTCTTATGAATTTATATATATATATATATATATATAAAATATATAATTTTATGTACATTTATTAATTTTACTAATTATTTGTATTTCCATTCATTTTATAAATAATTTTGATATTTCATTTATGGAAAAAATTATCAAGAGATTAATATAAAAAAAGATCATATAAATTAAAAAGTTTATTCTCCAGGAAATTAAAATTTACAAAAGATGATACTGTTACTTTAGGTACCTTTCAGTTGAAATGAAAACTCAAATTTGTTCTCCATACATTTTGTGTTGCAAAAAATTAAAGGCATTAAAAGGAGAACAATTGAACTCAAATAATGCAAAAAAAAAAATTGATAATTGTTGGTCTTCAACAATTGGGACAAATCATTGAAGACTATAAACACAAAGGAAAATTTCTTAATTAAAATGGCAAATCTGATTGGAACGGCTTTATATTCTTTTTTGGAGATTAGACAATAACACGTTACACGGACATTTTGAAAGGTTGATGTTGAACGTTTAACTAATGAAAAATATTTTAAAAAATTCAATTTAAATATTTTTTAAAAATTTTTTTAAAATTAAAAAAAAAAAAAAAATTAAAATTAAAAAAACATGCTTCCAAAAAAATTGTCCAAATTCATAAAAACAAATAAAATCATTTGAAACTAGGAAGAAATGCAGATCAAATTATTTAAAAATTAACAGCTGATTTTCAATTACAACAATCCAAAAAAAAAAAAAAAAAAAAAAAATTCTAATAACATCATATTTAATTCGCTTGAAATTTTCTATTATGGGCCAGACAAAAAAAAAACGTTTGAGTTTTTCATAAAAAGTTATGAAGATATTTTAAATATAAAAAAGACTGTGAAAACTTTAATAAAAAAAAACATATTTAAAATATCAGTCTATTATCTTAGAAAGAAAGTTACATAAGAACATATCAAACAATAGATTTTATTCTGCAAAAGAAACAAATTAATTGTAAATACAAAAAAAAACAGTAAAATTATCTAAAGGAGTTGTTTGGAGCAAATATGCCGCTTTGTCATAAGCATGGTTTTTATGAAAATCGCTAAATCCGACGATCAGGATTACTTAAATATGCATCTATAGTGAATAGACATTTTGACAATTTCAGATTGGCAGAGAAGCATTTTGAAGAATTCAAGTGTTTAATTTTTGCTCAAGGACTGGTATCCAGTAAGAGTATGAAATAAGACGTAGAGTTTTGTCTAAACTCGAATCTGAACAAAACCTTACCCTAAAAAAAGTTAGCAGAGGAGTGTCAGTGGGCCGTAAGTTTAAAGAAAGAGTCTCAAAAAATTGAAGAAGCTGGTATTGCTTATATTAAAAAAAAAAAAAAACAGTCAAATTACCCATCAGAAAAAAAAAATTGGATTAAATTGGGGGCGTATTTTAAAATAGACAAAAAAAATTAAATGAAAAGAATGAGGAGGGAAAAAAAATGGTTCCACCATTTAATTGTAGATTGTTGCAAGAAAAAGACACTGGGAGTTAAATTGCCCATATAGAAATAAAAAAATGTTTTTGTTTGCCACAAGAATGGTCACAAAGGATCGTGTTGTAAAAAAAAAAAGTCAATAGCCGAATTAGACAAACAAATTCAAATATCAAATCAGATAGAGATTTGAGGAAGTATGTGACGACTGAAATATTTTAAAAAAAGAATATCAAATTTCAACTCGATTCGGGTTCAGATTTAACAATAATGAACTATAAAACATGGAAAATTTTAAAAAGGCCTACAATAATGAAGTCAACGAAACGCGCTCGAACAGTGACTGGAAAGGAAATTAAATTCGAAGGCGAGGTTGTACTTCCCATGAAATTGAACAGGATAGTTAAAAAAATAAAAGTTTTCATTCTGAAAATGGAGAAAACTTGATGGGTACAGATTTTATTGAAACATTCGAATTGTGGGATAAACCGTTAAACTCTTTCTGCAGAAAAGTAGAAAGTAATACGCAAACAAGACAGGACATTAAAGATGAATTAAAAAAAAGTTTCCGGAAACTTTCACACCTGGTCTTGGAAGATGTAACAAGTTTGAAGCCAAATTTGAATTAAAAAGGAATTAACTATGGAAATTTTTAAAAAGAAACGTAATGTGCCTTTTCAAGTGTAGAGAAAATTAACGAAGAACTTGATAGGTTGGAAAAAAATGGGAATTATTTCGAAAATAGAATCTAATTCATGGGCTGCGCCGATTGTGTGCATAAAAAAGAAATCAAACCAAGTCAGAGTCTGCGTTGATTTTTTTCGACAGGGTTGAACTCGGTAATTAAGGACTACCATTACCCGTTACCGAGTCCGGAGAGATTTTTAACAAGCTAAATGGTGGAGTTATATTTTCAAAAATTGACTTATCAGATGCCTATCTCCAAATTCCCGTCGAAGAGGAATGTTCGAAGTTACTAGGGATAAACACGCATAGAGGGTTATTCAAGTACAACAGGCTTCCTTTTGGTATTAAAGTGGCACCTGCCATTTTTCAACAAGCTATGGACGTCATGTTGAATGATTTAGACTTTGCGTGCGCTTACTTAGACGACATCATAGTAAGGAGCGAAACCGTCGACGAACATCGAGAGCATCTCAATCAAGTATTTAAAAAGATTCAGGACTTTGGTTTTAAAGTCAAAGAGTCAAAGTGCGAATTTGGTTTGGAGGAAATTAAGTATTTAGGGCACATAATCAACAAAAAATGGCAGATGTCCAGATCCGGAAAGGTCCATTGCGATTAGAGACATGCTGACGCCCACTAATGTGGCGATGCTACAAAGTTTTCTAGGGCTTGCAAATTATTATCAAGCGTTCATTAAAGGAATGTACAATTTAAGAGCTCCGTTGAATGAACTGCTAAAAAAAAAGACAAGGCATGGGAATGGACGGTAGAATGTCAGAAAGCCTTTGATGAAATAAAGAAAATGCTTACGTCCGACCTCTTTTTAACCCATTACAATCCAAAACTGGATATTGTAGTGGCAAGTGACGCTAGTTCATACGGGATAGGAGCGTGTATTCAACACATAATGCCAGATGGTTCTAGAAAACCAATTGCACATGCTTCGAGAACTTTGCTCCCAGGAGAAAGAAGTTACTCTCAGATAGAAAAAAAGAGGCACTGAGTATCATTTTTGCCATAAAAAAAATTTCACAGGTACATCCACGGCAGACATTTTATCCTTGAAACGGATCATAAACCACTGATCACTATTTTTGGTTCAAAGAAAGGGTTACCCGTTTATACAGCAAATCGTCTGTTAAGATGGGAACCATTCTTCTCAATTATGATTTTCACATAAAGCACCTATCATCCAAAAAAAGATAATTCATGCGGATAGTCTATCAAGACTAGTACCGAGTCAAGAAGAAAGATTCGAAGAATCAATTATTGCAAATATCAGAGCAGATTATGAGGTGAAAAGCATGGTAAACAACATTGTAAGAGAGCTACCGGTTACACTAAATGAAATTAAAAAAGAAGCTGAAAGCGATGATTTCATTTTAAAATAAAAAGCAAAATGGTAGCAAATGACCAAAAAGTGCAGGAGATTTATTCAATAGGTGATGGAGTTTTATTATATGGTGAGAGAGTAGTAATACCAAAAAGTTGCAGAAAAGAATACTTCGGGACTTTCATATGGGTCACCCGTGGTATTAATAGAACAAAAAGCTTAATGCGAAGCTTTTGTGTATTGGAAAGGAATGGATGTGGATATCGAAAACATGGTTCATCGATGTAAAGGGTGTGCGTTAGCAGCTAAGGCACCACCTATAGTACACAAACCATGGCCCAAGACGGATCATCCGTGGACAAGATTACACATTGATTTCGCTGGTCCAGTAGAAGATTTTTACTACTTAATAGTGGTAGATAGTTTTACAAAATGGCCGGAAGTACTACGCTGTAAAAAGCCTACGTCAATAATACAACAACAACTTTTTTGCATGAACTATTTGCACGGTTCGGTGTGCCAGAGTGTATTGTGAGTGACAATGGTACACAATTCACTTCTGAAGAATTTAAGGAATTTTGTGAGTTATATCAAATTAACCACATAACGACGCCTCCGTATCATCCGAGGTCTAATGGACTCGCAGAAAGATTTGTCGATACTTTAAAGCGAGCTCTGAAGAAAGCCTCAGGAGTTCCAACGGAAAAGGCGCTTCAGCAATTTTTACAAGTATACAGAATCACGCCAAACCAGAGAACACACTCAAACATGGCACCAGCTGAACTAATGTTCGCTAGGAAAGTTAAGTCAGTGTTTGACAAGCTTTTGCCAGGAAAAAAAATAGAGTAAAAAATACCATGTATACAGCGAGAAAAAAAGATACACTCCCGGAGAGAAGGTGTTTTTCAAGTGCTATAAAAACAACGTTGAGTTCTGGGAGCGAGGCATAGTGGACAAGAGAATCGGTGACCTGATTTACATAATTAAAGGGCCGAAGAATACTCATAAAAGGCACCAAAACCAACTTAAAAAAAAGATTACGTTATAGAGCAAGAAGAGTGTATACCGGATGAGGAGGAAGATCCCATTGATATAATGTATGATATGTTTCAGGTAGAACCTCCACAGAATACTCCTGAACCAAGAAGATCCGGTAGGAACGGAAGTTCACGGACCCATTGGACGTGAATCCAAAACGGAAAAAAATATTAAAATTAGGCAAATGGATCTACAAAGAAATAGCCATAATCATCAACCCATATAGGAAGCCAATTTGAAATCCAAAAGGATTCCAAGGCTTGGGAGGGGGGTGTTGTGGTACGATCCACCTAATTTACATAAGTGGAGTACCGACCATATAAATATGGGTTGGTACCGGAAGACGGGGAGGAAGAAGAGATCCAATCCAGAGACTCTGCCCGACTGCGATTAAGTCAACCCATTCTACAGGAACAGTCTTCCCAAGAATATACCAAAAAAACTAACTGTAAATATTGTGTACCTTTTCCTTGTTTCAATACATTTTGTTTACGTACATTTTGTGTTGTATTATTATTATTCCATGCTTATCAAGCTTCAACAACCATAATTATAATAAAAAAATTTCATTAACAAGTTTTATTATGATAAATAAATTGATAAAATTAAAGTTTTAATAATTTTTTAATTAAGAATTTATATTATAAATTTTTTCAACCCATCTGATGGATAAAATGCAGGAACATTTTTTTAATTTGAATTTTCCTGTCCCAAAAAAAAATAGAATTAAATAGTTAAAAAAATTGAAAATATTTTATCCCCCATTTATATAAACTAATTTTTTAAATTTTTTAATTTGGTAACCTCCATGAAATCGCTAAAAAAAAAAGCATAGCTTGATGAAAAAGACGCCAACCTTTTATGAAAACAAAATTTTATTGTCTAAATGCTTATGTTATTATTAAGAGGAAAGACCAAAGTTTTTTTTTTTAATTATTTTTAAAAATTTTCCTTCTTTTTAGAACATTTAAATTTTGATTGAAAAAAAATACTTTTTTTCTATTTTATATTTTTGCGGAACTAGTAAATAACATAGACAATTTTTAGCATTTTTTTTGGTATGACACATTAATTTGAAAAATCGTGCAAAAATAGAAATAATTATCGGATGTTAATGAAACTTTCAGGAACTATTCACAGATGATCGAAATTATTATAAATATTTTTTTTTATGAAAGTCATGGTAGAAATATTTTTTTAAAATATTTATTACCCCCCCATAACTAATTTTATGAAAACGCTAGAAATTCGATCGCATCGGTTTTAGTGATTACAATAATAAAAAGCACAGGGCTTTGAGGAATGCAAATCATGTTTTTTTTTTTTTTTAATTGGATACCCAGTACCTGAAAATCAGCTCTGAATTGTAACATACAAAACTCAATAAAACAAAGATATTATTTAATTTCAAATGCTTTTATTTGCATTTTTTAGTTGTTTTTTTATGAATATGGACAATATTTTCTGAAAGCAAAAAAAATTTTTCGATGAAAAATGAATTTTTAATACAATTATTTGTTATTTCATTAATTATAATAGATTTTTACATTTAAGTTGTTAAAATATTATAAAATTAGTTAAAAGCCGCATCGGCTTTTCATAAGTGTCCTTATGAGATAGATCTTTTTTTTTTAGCGTTGTAAATTGTATCATTTTGACTAATCAGAAGATACCCAGTAATTAAGAAATGTAATTTTGTGCTTATAATCGAGCTGTAATTATAAAATACGGAAGACCAACCAGAATATAATTGTTTGCGTTATTTGAGTTAAGCATTGTTCTCCGCTGTTAAGGCCTTTACTTTTTTTGAAACACGTGTGGAGAAGTTAATTTGATTTTTCAATTTCAACTGAGAAGGGTACCTACAAGTATCAGTATCATCTTATGAAATTTATATGATCTTATTTTTTATATTAATCTCAGTTACGACATTTTTCCATAAATGAAATATCAAAATTAATAATAAAATGAATGCAAATACAAATAACAGTAGAATGTAATAAATGTACATAAAATTATAGTATTTTATGTACAATTCTGATAAAATTTCATAAGAAAGGTACCTATAAATTAATTAGATACCTTTCTTAAGAAATATGAAATTTAATGTCACTCTTAACAGTTTTATTTTAATTTCTTTTTACAATATATTTCCCATAAAGCATCATAAACGTAAAGGTGAAAGCTAAGTACAAAAAAAAAAAAAAAAATTAGACCGCTGAAAGTTTTTGTTAAAAATAACGGGGTAAATAATTTGTTCACGTAAATGTAAATTATTTCATTTTTCTCCTTCCGTAGAACAAATTAGCCTCATGGAATTCGTAAATATATCATTCATCACATGTCAAGAGACGCGGAAAGTTTATGACCAGCTTTGTTTTATTTTCAAATTACATCTTTTTGGCACAAAAGCTAAGTTAAGTTTGGTTCAAAATATTTTAAATAAACATTATAATTTCTGATTTTCTTAAAATAAGTTTTGAAAAAATGATAATTGATACTTAAAAAAATTTCAAAGTCAGATTTCCATTTTTTTTTTAAAATGTAAAAAAATGGTCAATTTTGCTGACTCAAAAACTAGATTTTTAACGAAAATTTCGGACGTGCTAGGAACGATTAAAAAATGGAAAAAAATACCCCAAAAATACTTTGACCTTTCCTCTTAATAATAACAAACATTTAGACGATAAAATTTTGTTTTCGTCAAGTTTGGCGTCTTTTTCATCATGCTATGCTCTTTTTTTAGCGATCTCGTGGAGGTTTTTTTAATAATTTGATAATCAAATAACAAGGCCATGAAAAGAACATGTTATTGAATTCAAATAAAATATTTTAAAAAAATTAAAAATCAAGTTTTATAAAAATTTCTTTAAATTTGAAAAACAATATTTTAAAAAAAAAAAAAATAAAATTGTAAATAAATTTTTAATAAAAGCCAAAAATAACAGTGAATAATTTTTGTGTCCAGCGCATTTTATATTGAAATCCTAAAAATTAGATATATATAAATTAAAATTTTTTTTTTGGCTCATATATTTAAAATAAAATAGGAAATCAATTTTTATAATAAATTATATATATTTTGTCCTAAATGATGAAAATTAAACAATAAATCCAATTATAAATGTCCAAAAAAAAAAAACGAGTGATGTTTATATTACAATAAATTTATTTGAATTTTTATTAAATAAAATCAAAAATTAAAAAAATGAAACTATTTACTTTTAAAAAAATTTTCTAAAAAAATATTATCGAACAATTTTTATAAAATAATTTTTTTTTGAATTTTGAAAAAACATGAAAAAATAAAATAAAATGAAGAGAGCGAGAAATTAAATTGATTTTAAAATGCGTCCAGTCATTAAAAAGAAATAATCAGAATAAAGATAAAAAATTCAAGGACTCTTTTAACTCATAATCATAGGTTGATTTCTTTTAAAAATATTCAAATCAAACAATTTTTAAAAAATATTTAATTCCCCAAGATAGATTAGAATGGAAAATATCAATTTATAAAGAAATATAAATATATAATTTTTCAAAAATTTGCATGCACCAAAATTTCCATGGTTTTGTGATTTTTTAGATCAAATATTGCTTTTTATAGCTTTTTGCATTTAATTTTATTTCAAAATTTTTCGAACATTTTAAAAATTTTTTGTCCAAGAATATATAAATTAACGAACAAATTAAATTTTTTAAAAAATATATTTGAAATTGAAAAATTTTGACAAATTTTTTATTACCTCCTGAGATGAAACAGATGAAAAAATTTACCAAGAAATTCATGAATGAATAAAAAAACAATGGAACAATTGAGAACAAATTTTTAATTTGTCTGATTAAAATTTTAATTTTCAATCAAAAATATAAATGGAAATTTAATTTAAAAAATAATTTTCGCCATAGATCATTTTTTTTTCAAGTTTTTATTTTTTTTTGGAAAAAAAAAAAATTAACAGGTAAAAAATTATAAATTGTCTCTTTACATAAAATTTAAAAATAAAAAAAAAAATTTTTTTATAAGAATAAGATATTTTTTCCAAAAAAATGATTAATTTTGAAATTCTATTAGTGGCAACCTGGTTTTTGACACTTTTAAATTCAGAAAATTTAAAACCCCAAAAGTATCTTTAATGGAAATTCATACAGGAAGATTTAATATTCATCCAATATGAAAAAATCTTGTTATATATGGAGTAATTTTTTTAAATATTTTTTAAAAAAAAAAATATTTTATTTGATTTCAAAAATAAAAAATCACAAAATGAACTTTGAAAATGACCTTTCTTTTTCAAATATAATTTAACATTAAAAATTTCTTGAAAAACCCTAAGACAAATTAATAATTCATCAAATAAAAATTTTAATTAATGAAAAAAAAAAAAATTTTATTTTACAAATTTTAAAATTTTTAATTTTCAATTTAAAATTAATAAAAAAAAATATTCACAAAAATTATTCAAATAATAAAATTTATATTTATATATATATATATATATAATATAAAAAAAATATGTATTTATATAAAAAATAATCCACTAAATATTTTAAAAACATTTTGATAAATATTTTTTTTAAAAAATCATTCCAAAAATTTAAAAATTGACAAAAAAATTTAAAATGTCATTTTTTTAAAAATGATTGAAAATGATTAAAATTTTATCATTATAATATTATTTTTGAATTAAATATTGAAAAGAAAATTCCATTTTTCAAAAAATTTTATTTAACATGGTGATATCTTTTATATCTTGTAAAAAAATGGCAAAAATTTCAAATTTAAAAAATATTAAAATATCTTAATTTCTAAAAAAACAAATATTCGTTAAAAAAAAAATACATCTTCATTAAATATCCATCTGTATTATTAATAATTTCCAAATAACAAAAATGGCAAATTTTTCAAAACAATATTCATTAACGTATTAAATAATATAAAACTAAAATCTCAATGGAAATGAACCCTTGGAAAAATTCGATGAACAAATCAATTTAATAACAACAACAATAACAATAATAAAACCATTGTTATAAAAATAATAACTAAATAAAATGCTAATACTATTTCACATTTTAAAAAAAAAATGTAAGAATGAATACAAAGAAAAAAAATCAAAACATAAAAAAAAAAAGTTGTCATACATAAATTGATAAAATTTAGGATAAATAAATGTTTTAGATTATAATATTTAAAAAAAAAAAAAATTTTGAACTCTCAATTATTATTCATTAAAATTAATATTAAAAAACTTAAAGTTTTAATTTTAATTTTGTTTATGAATATAAATTAAATATATGCGAAAAAAATAAAAAATTCAAAAAGGTATTTTTTTTTAATTATAGGAAATTTTATTACACTTACATTTATATAGGACTTATCCCCAAATTGAAGCAGAGTACCAATAAAATAAATTAATAACAGAAAAGGATTCTCATTTTTTAAAAATTAAACATCTAGTATCAAATAAATAAAAATTATTTTTAAAAGTTGAAATTCTTAAATTTTAAAAATTAAAATACTCATACAATCATCGATAAATAAAACAATATAATAAAATTTTAAGAATAAACATAACAGGGAATTGAAATTTTTTAATTTCTGCAAATGTTTATCCATAATTAGAAACTTCAAATTAATCAACACAAAATGTTTATTTTAAAAATGGAAAAATTTAAATCCACAAATTTTAAATACAGAAGGATCGTGAAAATATTTACAATATTTAAAATTTTGTCACTGCCAAATATCAATAATTTGTATCTTCAGAATTTAGAATAAATAAAAGCAAAACAAAAAAGGGGTTCTTTTTATGTTCATTTAATTTTTTTAAAATTCTTTATATATAACTTTTTTTTCTTTTTTTAAATTTATTTTTTATCCATTGTTATTCCTTCAATCTGTTTTATATAATCTGAATTGGTCAATACAGGACTTCAATCAAGTGACAGAAAAGAAAATGTTTCTTGTTGATCCAGATGAAGTAACTCCGTTCATGTTTTCTAAAAATGGAGATAAATAAACGGTTGACAACTCTAAAAATAGAATACTGGTTTATTATACAATGCACAGGCTAAATAGGTTGAAAATATTTAAATTGAATTACGGAAGTTTTCATTGTATCATTTTAATCATTTTCAGTTGCCAGCAGCCTCATTCATGCATATAAATTTGATTTAACAACATACAATGATTATTTTTTTTCTTTTTTTTAGAATAAGCAATAACTATTCTAAGGCTCAAAAACCCACTAAATTTATGAGGATATAATGGGAAAATAATAAAAGAAATATGACTTTAGAGATAAATAGGTTAAGATTATTGGGATGGCAATAGATAAATATATGTTGGGAGTCATAAAAACTAAGCAACATTTCAAACATTTTTGTTAGACTTTAGACATATTTTGTATTAAAGATTTTTTGAGGCCTAAAAAAATGAGTTGGGAAATTTTTCCCAATTTGCAGTTTACTGTTTATTCTGAATTTTATATTTGGCACAAAAATTATAAAATTTAGATATTCTCATTTAAAAAAATATTGAACTATCCTATCCCAAATGAAAACACAAAATATTTGTTTTATCTAATGGGTTACTAGTTTAAGTTTCTTTAATTAAATAATATTTTTAATATAAATTAAGTTCTTTTTTATTTATATAGATTTGGTGAAAATAGAATCCATTTTTCTGATTTTTTTGCTATTTCATTTTTTTCACTATTTTATTCATTTTTCTTCCCATGATTTCAAAAATTTGGCTTCAACTTTTGAATAATATAATATAGCAATATTTCAAGTAGATAAAATAAAAATACCATTTACAATAGGATAAAAATTCATTGGAACCCAGAAAATTTTGTCTTAACAATTTTTTTTAAAAAAAGAAATGATCAAAATTTTGTAAATACGAAAAAAAGGAGGAAATTCACTAAACTAATTAAATCTAATTTATGTTGAAAAGCCCATTCTGGGTGAAATTCTTTATATAATATCATAATTTTATAGATTGAATTAAATCTACAATGATTCATGTTTGCTCTATAAAAAATATATTATTCTCTTCTGCTGGAATTTTTTAATATCTTTTATATTAACAGATAATGTTTTTGAATTTATTATATATATTATATATATATATATGTAAAATTCTATATGAATGAGCTATAACTGTTTCAGCAAGTTTCATAGTTAAACTCACCATTGATGGTAAATTCTAAACCGTATTTGTCTGCAAATTTTTTATTGGTATTTTTAAATAATAAATGTAGCCGATTAACCAGAATGGAATTTTCATTTTCAATTGGTTTCTGGGGCTTGATTGCAAATTGCTGAAAAATGAAATATGGACCTTTGTTTTGACAAAGCATAAAAAAACATTAAAATTTGACTAATTAATTAAATGAAATTACTTATTATTCATTATTATTATATTTTTAATAAACATTTTAAAATCGCTTGAAAATGATGAAGAATTAAAAAAACAGAAATTGATTCTAGATAAGGATACTGAGGATACCAAGGACTGAATATATAGTAACAAGTAAGAATAAAGTTTTAGAGAAAATGGAAACCAGAAGGAAACTTATACTTAACATAAGTTGACAGTTGAAATTTTTGGCACATAAGCTTTAAAAAGGGCTTGTAAAATCTGATACTGAGCAAAAAGGACAGAGGAAAACAATGTATAACCTATTTAGTAAGCTTGAGTAAATGGAACAAGGTTTAGGAGAAATAACAAAAAAGAAGAATTATTAAGATCTATGAAATAGGAAGTTGTGAAACCATGATTGCCTAACATCATGAACAGAGCAAGTCAGCTTTTTTAAGACATCCTATTATTACATTTTTTCAAGGAATCTTTGAGTAGATTGTAACTTATAGCTTTATCAATAAATTATTTCAGATCCTTGTTTCTCAGTTGGAGCTTTCATTCACATCAATTTTCCCTGAAAGATAACAAGGCGTGCCCCACATTAACAGAACAGTAATTTATGGATCATTTTTATATTTAAAAATATTTTTAAAGTTAAAGACACCAAACAATGTAATGTCTAAAAAAAAAAAATAAGTTAATGCTTATTTCAGGAGACCTTTGTATTATTTTCCTATTTTCAAATTTCATCATTAATGATTTTATATTTATGAAAATTTAAAGTATGCCCCCAGAATTTCAGTTATTCTATATAGTGTGTCCTGAAAAAAAAAAAAAATGTTTGTGAAATACTGATTTAGACTGGATTAAACTAAAAGTAACAAGACCTCAACAGAATCCATAGACAGAAATAGGATAGCACGTGGGTCCTGATCTGGCATGTCATCTACAGTCACTTTCTCACAGATGTAACTTTGTTTCCCTCTGTCTTTTTCTACAAGTATTTTCACAGCAACTGCTCTGACGAACTACTTTCTCTGGTTCCTAAACTGCATGAATTCAAGCATGCTACTAGTTTGAAATGATTAAAATCCGCCGTCTCTTCTACTCGAATAGCTTTTTTATCTTAATAAAGTTGTCTGTGGAACTCCCTTCCTCTTAGTTGCTTCCCAAAATAGCTACAATCTTCAAATATTCAAATGTAATGTCAATAAACATGTTCTAATGCTTTGATCTAGTTTCCTGAAAAAAAATTTTTCCTTTCTTCAAAACACACCCTTTACACTTGCTCTCAACAAGTAAATGTACCGCCTACATGCAGTAGGACTTCCTTGCATGGGGTGAAATGCTAAAAAAAAAATACCCACCTTATAAGACACCAACATGCAGAGTCACCTGTCACTTTATTTTCTGATTGTATACACCAGTAAACATTTTGATGAAGAGGAGATGAGATGGTCGGATGAGCAAATCAAAACTGAAAATACCATAAACAAAGGAAATTATTCAATTAATATTCTAGTATTAAAAAAATCAAACTGCTGGATCAATATACATTCATCAAAATCAATAAATGGAACAGATCAATAGTTATATATGGTATCAGACTATTGATAAATGCAGGGCTTTATATCATTTTTCAGTCAAACAAAATGCTAACAAAATTGATTTCAATTCTTCATCGATTTAGTATCTGATTTTTGAAGTATTTTTATAATTATTTCAATTACAATAACATAGTGTTTAATAAAATTCTAAATGTCAAATTTATTTTTTTTTTCATTTTGTAACTTAAATATGAATGTAATGACTGCTATTTTTCTGTGACTTTCTTTATTTACAAAGTTAATTTCTTTTCGACAACTATTTCCTAAGTGATTCTGATAATATTTTTGCAATTGCAAAGACAAGTTTGTCAGATGAACGACTACTTATTTCTACATATTTAATTCTCTGCTCAATTTTCCCCCATTGGTGGCACTCACAGAAGATCAGACAAAAAAGAGTCTGATGCCTTTATATGTATGATTGCTACAAATTCATGGGTATGAATTGGATCCTAAAAATAAATGGTTATTATTCAGAGAAAATGTTATAATTCTTTTTAGTAATGAGTATATAATCAAAAGGATATTAATATGCATACAAAATTTGATTAACCAATGATTATGTTAGAAACAGCTTCTCTGTTGACCAATCAGAGAACAGAATATATAACTTTATCTTATACATGAATGTCCAGGTGCCACAACGTTATCAGCAGAGAAAATAGAATTAAAAAGTCAATTTGGTTCCGGTTGTTTTTATAAGTCAAAAACTTTGTTTAATATCAAAATTTAAATATTAAAAATTCAAATCATGAAATAATATTTTCTTTTGAATTAATATTAAATTAAAAAGAATATTTTTATTTCATGAGAGTAAAAAAAAAATGCAATATCTGCATTTTTTTAAACAAATAACCTAACAAAAATCAAATAGCTCTTTTTTTTAAAAACTTTTCTCTTTTCAATAAAATGAAATTAATCATATTCAAATTGTTTTTTTAGGTTAAAAATATATATTAATATATTATACTAGCCATTATCTTTGCTTTAAAAGATATTCAAGAGGAATAACTCTTTTTTCCTTTTTTTACTATAAATATAAATTTTTAATACTTTTTTTAAAAATATCTAATTTTAAGACCTTATATATAAAATTTTAATGTGTGTAAATATCTAATTTTAAGCTTTCATAAAATTTTAAAAAGCCCTAGAAATTTTAAATGTCTATTGAGCTCAGATAAGGTTAATTATTAGGTTTCAAAATTTTGATTAATAAATTTTCAATTATAAATAACTAATGTGGAGTTACTTATTACCTTTTAGAAATTTTAATTTAAATATGAGTTATTAAAAAATTATTTTGTATTTAAATTGTCTCCTTTATTAAGCGATGAAAATTGGGTTTTAAATATAAAATGCTGAACAGCTAAAAGATAATTTAAATATCTAATAAAATTACATCTGGCTAAAATTTTAATTTAAATATCAAGATTTAAGCATTATTAAGCAAATTTTTAAAGGGTCATTTTTTTAACTAAAATTCTAATTTAAATATAAAGTCAAAAACAAATCCCATTCAAAATATTAATTAAAATAAACTAATTTGAAAGTTGCAAAAATTTAATTTATAAAACAAATGATTTTTAGGAGCCTAAAATTTTAATTTAAAATAACTATTGATTTACCGAAGTATATAAAATTTTAACAAAAACATCTCAAATAACATGGTGCTAACTAAAATTTTAATTTAAATATCTATTTATTATTTCTATACCAAAATTTTACGGATTTAAATTCTAATTTTAAGAACCCTATAATTTTAATTTAAATTTGTGCTTTTATTAATCCAAATAGGCTTTTTCTTCAACATTTAAATATCTGAAATTTCTGTCAAAATTTGAAACATCTTACAATCAAAAGGTTAGCTGAAAATTTTAATTAAAAGAAATAATATCAAAATTATAAAAATTTTAATTTAAATATAAATATGGTTTAAGTTTAAATTTATTTTGATTGCCATTCAACCAGAATTTAAGATTCGAAATCCAACTGGAGGAAAAAAATCATAACCTCAATAACTAAGGAGGAAAAGAAGAATCAAAAAATAAAACTACCAAAAACTCAAAATTGACAATGAATTTAAGTATTGAATTAATATTTAAGCTTACCTTTTAAAAGTTCAACAATTAATTCTTTTTTGTTTACTTAATTTAAAGACGATTTGATGTTCGTAGTTTATTTATTTTTCCGCTACAAACAATTATTTTATTATTTAGGCTGACAGAACAAAAACAATTTATAAAGATAAAATAAATATATGTGTAAAGATGGGAAAATAGAAATTAGAATTAATTACATTCAACATTTGAAGAGTTAGAGAAACATAATAGCTAATTAAGTAAAACCTATATTATGGAATCTATATGAATAAATGTGAAAATGGATTCAATTATGGAATTGAATTAAAAAGCATCAGTTCTCTACTGAATTTGTAACTTTAGACTTATATTTAAGATATTTAATAAATGTTTGTCACAAGGTTATTTTTATGTGGGATCCCCTGAAAAAACATGGAAGGTAATCCTAAATTAAAAATCTCAAGGTTTAGAAATTATGTGAAGTGAGCACCGATTGAAAATTTAGGTTAAATGGATAACTTTCAATTATCAGCATTTTACCAACATATTCATTAAATTCTAATCTTTCAGTATAATTTTTTCAGTTTTAAATAAAGATTGACAATTAAATATCCTGAGCGCATTCTCCATGATGAATCATTTCTTGGAATATGGTTGTAGATATAATTTTATTTAAAAAAAAATATTTAAAGAAGATCAAAGCTTATATCTCTCAATAAAATATTACAAAGTATTATAATATTTTTATAAAATATCGATCAAATCCTTTTTAAGTTCCCCAACTTCATGAATTTTTGTAAGATTTTCAGAATTACTCCATAATAAATTGTTTTTTAAAACAATGATAATTTAAATAATCAATAGCTTTTTTTTTGCATTTATCATTATATTAACTTATTCTGAAATTATTTATTTTCATTAGGTTTCCAACTTTCAAATGTAATTAAAAAAATTTGTTTGGCATGATTATTACTATGTTTTACCAATCCTATAGACTATCAATCAAGAATGTTTTTTTTTTTTGAAAATAGGATTTTAAAAAAATCCTCAAATTGTAAAAGAATAATTTGAGAAAAGTATAAATAAATATTTTTAATGCTTTAGAAATACCATAAAAAAAATTTAATTTCTTTTTTGGAAAAATTAAATTTGAAACTTTTTACATATTGATTTTAAAATAGTTAATTTCATTAATTAACAATCATCTTCATTAAACCTTTTTTAAAGTTTTTTTTAATTTTAATAACAAAAGACAATATGTTTAGAATAATGTATTTTTTTGTTTTAAAAAATTCACCAAACTTCAGAGTTGGCATCTATTTGTAAAACTAGAACATTAACTATAAAATGAAAATTATGAATGAAATTAAAAAAAAGTTTTTTTTTAACTGATTGTGTTATATTTTTAATTTGATAAGATAGAATTATCAGACTGAATTTTTTATTAATGTTTTAATTAGTATATATTTAATGGTTATAAATAAAATTTCTTTGATAGATACTTCAAAATGTCATTTTTTTTTAATCAAACAAGGTCGCCATTTTAATTTGAACTAAACCAATTGCCTTCAATACTATAGAATTGTTTATAATTATATAACCATATTTAAATTTATAAAAACTGAGGAAAATTTTTCCCAAGGGTATTATTGTTTTAAGAAGAAAAAGGAAAATTAAAATTTACAATTTGCTAAAAAGATTGTAGAAATTAATATCTCATATTATGTGTGAAAATTTGAAATTAAAATATTACATTTGGTAAAAAAAAATTAGAAATGAATATACAACAAAATAAAAAATTTAAACAAAATGGTTATTAAATTTGATTTCAAATAATAAAATATTGAATTTATTTTATTTTTATAATTGATCTATATTTGCACATAAATTTTTGTTAATGGGATATTTTTCAAATTATATTAAATTTCACATGAATTCAAAATTCTCAATTTATTTAAAAAGAAATTACAGCAATAAAAAGAATAAAATTATGGTCTAGAGAAATTTCAATATGGACATCAAAAAAAACCAGGAAATAAATAAAAAATATATATTAAAAATAGCATTTTATTATATAATAATTTTGATAAATTGGAAGAATTTTCAATTAAATTGTTTCCAACAAAAAAAATGAAAAAAAAAAACAAATTTTCTAATTCAGAATTTACTTCCCATTATATCCAATGTTTCCTTATATAAGGTTTCTTATATATGGTTTAATGGTACAACATTTTTGACCCAAGTTTTTATTTTACAAACAAAATTTAATTTTTTTTTTAATTTTTTTTAGGTACCTCATGAAATCGCTAAAAAAAAAAGAGCATAGCTTGATGAAAAAGACGCCAAACTATTATGAAAAACAAAATTTTATTGTCTAAAAATTATGTTATTATTAAGAGGAAAGACCAAAGTTTTTTTTTAATTATTTTTTAAAATTTTTCCTTTTTTTAGAACATTCTAAATTTTGATTAAAAAAACCTTTTTCTATTTGTATCACGGAACTAGTAAAATAACATAGACAATTTTTAGCATTTTTTTTTTTGTATGACACACATTAATTTGAAAATCTTGCAAAAAATAAAAATAATTATCGGATGTTAATGAAACTTTCAGAAACTATTCACAGATGATCGAAATTATTATAAATATGTTTTTTTTTTTATTAAAGTCATGGCAGAAATATTTTAAAAAAATATTTACCCCCCCCATAACTAATTTTATGAAAACGCTAGAAATTCGATCGCATCAGGTTTTAGTGATTACAATAATTAAAAGCACAAGGCTTTGAGGAATGCAAATCATGTTTTTTTTTTTTTTTAATTGATACCCCCTACCTGAAAATCAGCTCTGAATTGTAACATACAAAACTCAATAAAACAAATATATTATTTAATTTCAAATGCTTTTATTTGCTTTTTAGTTGTTTTTTATGAATATGGACAATATTTTCTGAAAGCAAAAAAAATTTTTTCGATGAAAAATGAATTTTTAATACAATTATTTGTTATTTCTTTAATTATAATAGATTTTTTTTTACATTTAAGTTGTTAAAATATTATAAAATTAGTTAAAAGCAACATCGGGCTTTCATAAGTGTCCTTATGAGATAGATCTTTTTTTATAAATTTGAAAATTGTATCATTTTGACTAATCAGAAGATCCCCAGTAATTAAGAAATGTAATTTTGTGTTTATAATCGGGCTGTAATTATAAAGTACGGAAGACCAACCAGAATACAATTAAGTTGCGTTATTTGAGTTAAGCATTGTTCTCCGCTGTTAAGGCCTTTTTTTTTGCGAAACACGTGTGGAGAAGTTAATTTGATTTTTCAATTTCAACTGAGAAGGGTACCTACAAGTATCAGTATCATCTTATGAAATTTATATGATCTTATTTTTATATTAATCTCAGTTATGACATTTTTCCATAAATGAAATATCAAAATTAATAATAAAATGAATGGAAATACAAATAACAGTAAAATGTAATAAATGTACATAAAATTATAGTATTTTATGTACAATTCTGATAAAATTTCATAAGAAAGGTACCTATAAATTAATTAGATACCTTTCTTATGAAATATGAAATTTAATGTCACTCTTAACAGTTTTATTTTAATTTCTTTATAATATATTTTCCATAAAGCATCATAAACGTAAAGGTGAAAGCTAAGTACAAAAAAAAAAAAAAAAAAAAATTAGAGCACTGAAAGTTTTCCTTAAAAATAACGAGGTAAATAATTTGTTCACTTAAATGTAAATTATTTCACTTTTCTCCTTCCGTAGAACAAATTAGCCTCATGGAATCCGTCAATATATCATTCATCACATGTCAAGTGACGCGAAAGTTTATGACCTGCTTTGTTTTATTTTCAAATTACATCTTTTTGGCACAAAAGCTAAGTTAAGTTTGGTTCAAAAAATATTTTAAATAAACATTATAATTTCTGATTTTCTTAAAATAAGTTTTGAAAAAATGATAATTGATATTTAAAAAATTTCAAAGTGAGATTTTCATCTTTTTTTATAAAATGAAAAAAATGGGTCAATTTTGCTGACTAAAAAAAAAAAAAAACAAGATTTTTAACGAAAATTTCGGACGTGCTAGGAACGATTAAAAATGGAAAAAAAATACCCCAAAAATATTTTGATCTTTCCTCTTAATAATAACAAACATTTAGACGATAAAATTTTGTTTTCGTCAAGTTTGGCATCTTTTTTCATCATGCTATGCTTTTTTTTTAGCGATCTCATGGAGGTACCTAACTATCCAATTTCAATAATAGAGATTTAAATTCAAATTTGTGGCGGGATATTTGGATTTTTGGGGCAAAAACATTTTCTGTTGCATCAAAATTTTTTTTTTGCCCAAAATTTAAAATTGTTTTTTTTATGTTATTCGTTTTTATTTTATTTATAAATATTTTAAAAATATCACTACACTACAGACTCAAAATTTTATCATTTTTTTTTGGCATCAAATTATTTTGATCCTGTTTAGTTTATTCATTTAAAGAATTTGTTTTTTTTTAAATTCTAAAACATAATTTTTTATATTATTGATGTTCATTTTCGTGATTGAAAACAATAAAAAGATGTAACAAATGTCAATCTAAATTTGAATGAGCGGAAGTAAACAAATATGGAATTTTTTTTTAAATCAAACATTTGCGCCGAGATGTTAATAATGCTCTTTCAAATTTTTTAGACGTTTAAAAAAAATATTTGGGCACACCCATAATAAATTTTTGTTTTTTTTAAAATTTATTTTAACATTTTCAAGTTTTTTTTTCTGAATGAAATTTCTATTCTTAAAATTTAAAGTTAGCAAATTCAAGAGATGGGTTGGTGAATAATAGTTTTTTTTTGAACCGGTATTATTGCCTTTGTTTCTGTAAAACCAAGTAGCTATTTTCCGGGGCTGCTGAATTATCATATCTGGTAATCGATGTATATATGCTAAAAATTAAACTTAAACATAATTTTTGTGCTAGATTTTCAAACAGACAAAAAGGATATATGGAGATTTTACATATTACTTCGGCAATTTAAAAAAATTGGTTCCATTCCTGCAAACAAAATCAAAAATTTCTACGTAGAAATAGTTCTTCGAATTAAAACTACGTATGTATTAAAAACCAAAAAAACAAAACATTTGGAAAAAAATTTAAACAAGGCAATTCAATCCAAAAACAGTAACTGAAATATAAAAAAAAAATTTTTTGAAAAAAGAAAACGGTAAATATTGGTTTTGTTTTAATTTTTCTGTTAATATTTTAAAAATATTTCCAAAATATTTTAATTCCGTGCAAATTTAAAATTACATAATGAACTTGAATTAACAATTAAATTATGAAGAAACCTTATCGTTTTGGAGTTATTGACAAAAAAATCGAACTTAAATGTTGGTCATTCGTCCCCCATTACTGCCATTATGAATTTCGATTCAATGCGGGATAAAATACGCCGGCGTAATTAAAAATTGGCCTATTTAATTCTTTTACAGACTTTCCTTTTCAGAAAAAATTTTCAAATAAAAAAAAACCAATATTTAATGAAAACCACCGCCAGAGATTGTTAAAGAAGAAATGATAAAATGGACATGTTTCCAAACGATATAAGTTTAAAAAAAAAAAAAAAAAAAATTTTGAAAATCGATTCTTTCCAAAGTCTTAGCAATGAATTAAAATAAAAAATATATTAAATCAAAATACTAACTTCAATTTTGTTCATAATTTGGGAACATTTAACAAATAAATGAATATTTTAAATAATATTTGAAAAAAAAAAAATTACAATTGATTTTCCTGAGGTTTACAAACTTTTGCAAGATCACTAACCGATTTGATGAGTTTTTGGGGCCCAGAACATAATTTTAAAAGAATGTCCATAATAATGAAAAAAGTCTGAAGAAACTTTAATTTAAAAATAGTGTTTTCATGATATATTGAATGGCGTGTTTTTGTTCGTATTTTTCTGGGAGAACGGTTAAAAGGTCAAATTTCTTTTCAAATGACATCAATGAAAAAACGAACTAGAATGAATTTCAAAACATGGGCTGATAAATTTTTGTCATTCATTGGTTCAACTAAAAACTTAAGAACCAATAGAAGAAGGTGAAACATTTTAATCTCATTTCAAAAGAAAACAATTGTAACAACATTCTAAGTAGAGGGACAATTTTTAGAGAAATATTAAATTGAATTTATATTTATATAAATGACAAGAGAAAAAATGGTACAAAAAAAAAAATAGATATATAAAAAATTACAATCAGGCAAAAAGTTGGTTTTGATTATAAATCTATTTTTTAATATTAGGAAAAAAATTAAATTGTTTTACCTCCATTTTTGTTAAATATCAATTTACGTTTAAAAAATTATGAAAAACAATTATAATAAAATCAAATATGTTTAGTCACGAGTACACCGTTTTCAACCTTTAAAAAAAACAGAATTTAATAACTAAAATTTTATGTTGCCAAATGAATTCGTTTTTTCCTGGAGGCTTTTTTATATAATTGCCACTAAACTTCTTAAATTTTAAAACCAAAAGAGATATTTTTTTGATTTAAAAATTTTTTTTAACATTTCATAATCCGTCAACTTCTATAATTTGAATAAGCTAAAATGTGATATATCGTTTTTTTTTTTCCAATATTTCATTTCAATTCAAGCCAATTTGAATCTGTTCATAAATATGAAATCTTTAGAAAATCGATAGCAATTTACTAAGCGTCTATGGTTAGAGAAAATATTAACAGCCTCAAGTATAGAAACCCAGTGAGAATATAACTCACTACTTATGTCATAATTGAGCGAGACAAGCTTTAACCATTAGTGCAGAGTGATTAAAAAAAGTAATTTCCTTATGTCTGATTTCAATCACCCTATGTATACTGCAATTATTTTGATTTCTCATTAAAAAATTATAATGTTGGGTTAACTTTCTCTCCGCCTCTAATTAGTATGCACTTGTAGACTCGTCTTTAAATTTATTTAAACCATAGCAACAGAACTTTCTATATTTTTTGTTTACGCCTACGTACGGAAAACTAAACCTTACTTGCTGATTGGTCAGTTCCGACCAATCAAACTAGTTGCAATTTTGACCAATCTGTTGAAAAATTTTTTTTCGTTTGAGCCTCCCAGTGGTACACGGATTTTATTTTAAACCGAACACTGTGAACTTTTAGATGAGTAGTATTTCTTTTCAATCTGTCTCGCACGTCTCAAGATGTAACCTTCACTAACTTCCGTCTTATCATTGCTGACCAGACGTTAAAGACAATTACCAACATTCACGAATTCTGAAATCAATCCCGAACTTTAACCAACTTTAGAAAGTTTAACAAACACCCACAAGCGAAATTTTTTGAACGTACTTACGTCGATCGAAATCACGATTTCCGCGCAAAGGTACATCATTATTTGACTCACTCGATCAAAAGGTGTTTCAATTTTTTTTGTGGACATCGATTCTCAAACATTGCTTATCTTAAAGCGAATTATATTCACTACCTTATTAAGTAAACAATCAATTTGATGAACGACCTTAAAACATTACAGTCACAGAGTCACTCAAAAATAAAAAAGACACTTAATATCGACAAATATTAATATCAACACAAACCTAAAAAGACTGGAAATGAACGAACAATTACAAGAGAGAGAAATTGAAATTTAAAACATCATACACAGGAAAAACAACAAAAAATATACCAATGTAAAAAAATTATATTGTTTTGAATTTTTCCACTCGGTAACAGAAGAATCTTTTTCGGATAGACGTCTTGAAGAGACTGGATAATCTCTGTCAGGTGGAAAGGAAAACAACAAAAACAGATTTGACGTACGAAATTTCTAAGGACAGGCATTGTCAGATATAGTAATTTAATACATTTTCTTTTCAGGGTCGGAGAAAAAAAAGGCACGTAACAAATAAATCATTTTGTTAGATGGTTTAGCTCTTCGTATCAGATAAAATTAAAAGACTTCGTTTTATTATTCCCAACTATTCTTTGCTAAATTGATGATCATCATCACACACATACATCATTGCATTTTTTGCAAATTCAAATTATACAACCAACAAGCATTCATTGGACATAATTAATTACACTACTATGTAATGGACAATTTATAAATCGCAATTAAGCGACAATTTTATAATCGCTATATTCAAATTAGACCAGATTGTGCACTTTTTGGGAGAATCGGATCCCACGTAAATTTTCTCAGCTTAGTAAATATTTTTCAGGAAATATCAGCTTCTAATTGGTCAATAAACACAATTGTGGGCGTTGCAATCCACCCATGTACAAAATATTTTTTCCAGCGCGTGACTAAGTCAAGTTTCCCGCCAATTTTCATTGAAATTGTCACGTGATTACATTATCTATAAATATAAACACGAGTTTTTTTTTTTTTTTTTTTTTCTATCCTTGCTGCAAAATGTAGTCCAAGAGAATTATCGTCCTCACCTTGCGGTCAGATGTTAAATAATATTTCATACATTCACGTACGTACGAACACAAGAAAAACATTCACCAAAACTTTAGTTCATTGAAACAATTTTGTTTGTTACATCTTTTTAAAAAGAAACTTTTTTCTAAAACAAACAATTCTATCTAAAAAAAATTTAAACATGATATTTTTAATTTACAATTTTAATGAAAAAAGAAAAAACACAATACAACTAATGTCTTTACATAATTTTTCAAAAAAAAAAAAAATCAAAATTTAAATAATAAAATAGAAGACATGAAATCAAATTGTTTTTCTTATCTTTTACAAAATTTAAATTGTGCAAAATTATAATTCAATGAAATAATTGATGAATATTGGTCACAAAAGAAAAAAATTGAAATAAGTCCATAAAATTATATATAATATATATATATATACTAGCTAGCATGGCCTGGCGTTGCCCGTGCTTGATTCAAAAAATCGTACGACTCATACAGCAATCACTATCACTTGACTTAAAATATTTTTGCCCTTCCTTGCCTTTAAAGGAGTGCCCTTTGCCGTGCTGATGTTGCTACATGCCTTACTTCTTGCCTATCTCACACTGCAAATTTTTTAAACTTGATATGATGTCCTTCAAAAAAGGCTACAATCTGCACAGCCACACTTGCTTTACAGAAACAAGGCATGGAAATTCTAATTTAAATAAGAGTGGCATCTCAATGCCTTCCACCTAAAAAAAATATGGAACTTCTTCCTAACCAATGGAACATGAAGGCAATGAAGAGGAGTCAATTCATGCACATTGAATCAACATCCTCTCTTCATATTCCATTTGTAAGGACAAAGGTCTAATCAAACAGTTTCATCTCCAGAATTTGCATTTTAGAGGAGGGGCCCCGGAGAGGATGCTTTGATGATCACAAACCTCTTTTTTAAAATTGAGGCTTAACTTTTATCTATAGTACATATCTTCATAATATGCATCTTTAGTTTCTTCTTTGTAAATCCTTTTAACAACTTGAGTAACCCTTTTCCTTGAGTGGCTCTTGGGACTTGTATTGGATGAACAATAGTAAAATAAACAATTAAAACAAAAAGTATAGTGGCAAAAATGCAGTTTGTAATAGGCAATCTCTTCATCCTGCTTTGGGCCATGAGCTCTACATAGAATTCAACGGAGTCCAGCAAGAGAAGCCAAAGTCAGGCTCATCTTTGTTTCACAGATGTCTACATGAGTGACATAGTAACTAAATATGAATGTCAGTAGGGGAGAGTACGATTCAAGTTATCAATTTTACTAGAGGTTGTGACTATGTGAAGATCTAAAAAGAGATGAAGCAAGTAAATAGTGCTGAATAAATGTCAAATGACAGATCAAAAAACAGTCCAAAGACAACTCTGGAAAAAAAGCACTGTCAGGTCTAGGTACTGAGACTGTCACTTTCATTGGAACCTCTGCATCTGCAATTATATTGCTTTGCTAACTTCCCATCATTTGGCAGCACTCACTAACAGATGACATATATTGAGGAGAAAGAGCAGATTGAGACAATGCTACAAAAGACAATATTTGCCATGATCTGAATTAATAGTCTATTGGCTGAAATGATCAGGTGAATAGAAAAAATATTTGTAATTGTAATTTTGTGATGGTTATCTCAAATGACAACTTTTGGTGTTGCCTTCAAATTCTTTTGATTATCATCAAAAGAATTATATTAATTATTTTTCAAACAGGATTTTAAATAGTTTAATTAAACTATTACATTGATTTATTTTATTTGCTTCAGGATCAAAATCCATTCAGTGATTTCTTAAAATTTAGAATAACTCACTAAAATTCAACATCTTTACATCTGCTACATCCCATAATAACAATGACTGATTCATAAAAAAAAAAATATCAAAATTAATTGAAAACAAACAAAAATTCTTTATCACCAAGCATTAACAGGTTTAGTTAGCTAAATCTTCTGCAAAGAAAAAAAAAAAATTTTAAGGTAGATACTGTGCAAGTTGCAATTCACCCCCACCATGCAGTGATTCAAGTTTCTAAGATTAAAAATGCTTCTCAGAAACTAATGATTGCTCCCCAAGAGACACCTAATATATTATATGAACAAATTCTCAAATTAGACTGATGCTTTTTGTCATGATTTTTATCAATCAATTGACAAAAAAAAAGGTATGAAAACAGCCTTGTCTAATTACAAGATTTATTTGATCCAATTAATAGCAAAAAGTTCAGCATTCATGCTCTCAATTATTTAGTGGGTAATAAAGTTTTCAAACCTTTCCTACAGATATTTTTTTCCTTCTCAAAAAGGAAAAATAAAACAGTTCTTCAATATAATCAAACATCATTCTTCATCAATAACTGACAACCTGTGTAAACAAATTAGTTTCCTTTATGATTAATGCAATGGTATGCATTAAAATTTTGCAGAATGGTTGACATTTCAAAACCTTTGATACTTGAAAATTTTCTGCACAGAAGCAGAGGATGCCCAGTCTGGTAAGTTTAACATCCCTCAACCCAAATGCAACAGTCTTTATACAATACGTTAACAGTGCTACAAGCAATTGAGCTTTGGCATCTAAATCAGCTATAATTTTACACTACCTTTGGTAATGCTAATACAACCAGTCCATGAAGCAGTGCTCACAATGAATGCAACACTGGCCAATTGTGAACATTGATGTCCCTGGTGACTGCCAGATCTGCTTCAAAATTGTTTGGCTATCCTGAAATTTGATTGGACCAAATAAACATCAATATAAAACTTCATGCACAAAGAGAAATTTTTTTTTTTTGTCTGGCATGAAGCCAACTACTATAAAACACCAACAAATACCTTCATCCAGGACATTTTTTTTTACTCATTTCACCTCAAGCAAGGCTTGAAAGCTACTAAGAAGCAAGGAGATACAGAGTGTGCAAAATTTGAAAAAGAAAGAAACATTAAGGAAAGCGAACAATAGCAGAACAGGAATCAAGACAGATGATGATGATCGGCATCACATTTAAATTTTTGAACATCGAAATTGACTAGAAAGCAACAGGCCAGAAGAGAGTGTTGCAAGCAAGAAGTCTAAGAGAAGAAACTGTTAGCATTACCATTATAACTTCCCATTACATCTAGCCATTTTAATTGTAAAAAATGATGAGACCTAGTTGCCAATCTAGTACTGCACTTAAATTTGTAAAGTCGAAGTACCAAAGAGAAAAGCAAATCAGAAGAATTACCATGAAAATATTTATAGAAAAGGCACCGAGAAGCAATGTCATGGTGGTGGGAAAGTGAGTGAAGCTTAGATGCCAGGTCAGGACTGATAACATTATTATCTCCATATTCCCAACATTTTGGCCATTGTATGCTCCAGCCTTCATCAGGTGATTGGAATTGTGAACTGAACCCTTTATTTAAAAAATAAGTAAACTGAAAGTTTAGGTGACATACAAGGTCCTTCACCAATCAGTAAAGGCAGTAGTCAACACCAGTTGAGTAGCTCTGAGGAGTCAGTTCTAAACAAGCATCTCAACTTCGCCACATCCATCAGGTGGATACCATACTTGAACATCATTGCTTGAATCGAGGAAATAGCCTTGAAATTGCTTCAGTCTCAGATGGATGAACTAAGATGGAAAGTGAGACAGACACTGGAGAAAGCTAAGCCACCCAAATCAAACATCATGAAACTGGAGAGGCTGGAAATCAGAACTCTACAGAGGAATGAAAGCATCATCATACTACCAACTGACAAAGGCAATGCAACTATAGTTATGGACAAATAAGAATATGCAGAAAAACTGGAAGACATTATTGCAAATGGCAGCTACAGTAAAGAAAGATCGTAGAATGAAAACAGAATGCAAACTGTCACAGATCGTAATCAGGAACAAGGACCACATCGCTCCTAAGACATACAGGCAGTTGTCACAGCATTACACTAAGCTACAGCACATATATGATCTCCCAAAAGATTCAAAGAGATGGTATTCTGCACAGGCCAATTGTTAGCTGCCGAGGCTCTGCGTGCCATCCTCTGAATTGCTTCCTAGTAGATATAATCAACTCATTAATTGGAAAGACATGATCATATGTTCAGAACTCTGCCCACTTCATGGAAATAATGAAAGATGCTCCCATCCAATCCAACCAGATGGTAAGCCTGGACGTGGGGAGTTTGTTCACCAAGGTATCCATGGTGGAGGCACTCTTGGTAGTTAGGGACAGACTGGCCTTGGACTATTCCTTAGTAGAACGGACCAGTATACCAGTAGATAACCTGATGGAGATGCTGACTTTCTGTATGCACCAGCAATGACAAACCTATATATGGAATACATTGAGGAAATGCTATTAGAATCAACACCACTATAGACAACCCTAAGGCTGAGATATGCAGATGACACCTTCATACTGTGGTCACACCAGGAGGACATCTAGCTACTACTGGACCATGTGAACTCAGTAAGTCGAAAGAGTTCACAATGGAATGAGAAAATGACAACAAACTTGTCTTTGTAATTGTACTAATATCTCAAACAGAGCAGCGGATTCAAGACATCCATATACCTCAAGCCAACGTTCACCAAACATTACCTCAACTTTAACTCCCACCATCCATACAGTTTAAAGAAAGGTATTGTTTGCTGCTAACAACATCAAGCAAAAGTCATAAGTGGCGACCCAGAAACATACAAACAAGAAATGATCAGTAAAAGCAGTACCCTACAATGTAACAACTACCCTGGTTACATGACAGCAGCTCCAACAAATTGGGATAGTAGGTTACAAGAGGATAACAGCAATCAGAAAACAGCTTCAGTCTGCCTACCCTATATAAAGGGATTATCAGAGAAAATACAAAGGATCTGTGGTCCATATAACATCAGGACAATTTTCAAAAGTGGTTCAACACTTCACAGACACCTCTTCAGAGTAAGACAACCCCCAGTGTAAAGGAGAACATAACTAAAAACTATGTGTATGCCATCCCATGCAGCTGTAGTAAGAAATACAAAGGAGAAAGAAGCCGTCCTCTTAAGGTAAAATTGCAAGAACATTGTAAGGGGAAATAGAAATATCAGGCCTAGCTGATCCCAAATGGAAAAGTGAGATCACTGTCCCCTGTGGAATTAAGTTGAAATAATAGACAGAGAGCATCACTGGAAAATATGAAAACTTAAGGAATCAGCACATATGCTAGGGCCAAAAAATCACCTGAGCTGACCAAGCATAGTAATGAATACAATATGGGAAACAGTAAGAGTGCTAGTGAAAAGCAATGAACAAAACAAAATTGCAACATAAGCATTGGTAAAAAAAAATAAGTTGAGACATTAGCTTTCTATATCCCAGAAATTCCCACACAAATGTCCTCCAGGAGACAGTTCCACAAATGTCCTCCAGGAAACATAACCCAGTGGATAAAGATGTTCGTTAGATCTAGTTACTAGTCCCAAAGAGTTGTGAGTTCAATACCAGGCCACAGCAGTGATGAAGAGAGAGTTGATTTAAAAGGAAATAACTAAGACATCTGGAAGAGGCACATGGAACTAGAACAATATACCCCCAGTGGCTGAAATGAAGTGTTCGGTTTGAAATTCTAATCAACTGAAGGTGGTCAGAGTGTACAATAATAGTACGAATATTGTAAGTAATCATAAATCTCTATCTCAGAGATGTACATTTAAACCAAATTAAAACCAATAAAAAAATAAAACCAATGTGAATGAAGAAGATGAGGATAAGTCCCATACAAGATCAATACTTGCAGATGCTTCTTCTAAATTTAATTGACATCTTCTCCAATGATCTTCATAAAAGATTTAATAGTAAGTCACCTTATTTTTTAATCAAATTACAGATATAACCAACATCACTATAATCTTTTAAAAAATTTTAAATGCAAGAGAAAATTAAAAATACATTTCTTCTAAAAGTAAACATCACTATAAAAAAGTTTTAAATGCTGGAAATTGAAATGACAAAACCAAGAAATTAAACCTTTTGTCTTTTGTATCCTGGTGGCACTTCCACATTTTATAAAAATAACTGGAAGCAAAAAAGCTTAAACAGCATAAGTGTAAGACTGGTTCAGGGTATAAAAAGGCATCAAAGCAAAAAATAGCATTCCATGGTCAATGAATGAATGCGTTGTGAATCAGATTAGTTAAATTTATGATAGACGACGACCAACATCACCTCACCTTGTGCCATACTTGTCTTTTTATACCATAAATCTATGCTTTCTATAGTCAAAATGATGAGGCTCAAAGTGTGGTATCTGTTCCAATTTCTGTTGTCATCTTTCAAAATTGAATACATGGCAGATACTCAGCTTTTGTGCATATACCATTTTGTGTGAACATGATTGCTACAAGTGGTAATGGGTCTTATTTTGTACAGGGTACGATGGGTAAATTGTCACTGTTTTATATTTTTCATTTCATACATGCACATTGTTTTTGATTTTGTCAACTAAACTGCATAGTATTGTCAATTGGGAAAAAGAGAATCTGTGAGAAAAAGAGCACCATGACAATTCACTCCTCCAGAAATTTGGAAATGGCATGCTGTACTGCTCGACATTCATGCCAGAAGCTCCAATACAAACATTGCAGAGTGTTTGGGTGTCAATCTAAGGACAGTACAGAGGATTCAGAATGAGTTGGATGAGTCTAATCGTGATTATATGAAGGTGTTTGGAGTGATCCCATGTTATGACAATATTATGCATCCATTCATCTTCCCACAGGGCCTCAGTCTCAACACAGAAGCCTATATCAAGTGTCTTGAGGAGGTAGGGCTGCCTGGGATCAAGAAGGTGACTGCTGGAAGGCCCTATGTCTGGCAACAGGACTCTGCACAATTGTGGAAAAATTGGCGGTTCAGGTGGGAGGAGTAATATTCTTACCTGGGTTGTTGTTCTGGACATTAAAAATTTGTAAATAGAAAGTAACAACTTTTAACGTCCAAAACAACAACCAAAGTAAGTACCTTACTCCTCCCACCTGAATCGTCAATTTTTTTCACACCCTCTGGAGAAGCAAAATAAAATAAAAAAAGACAATGTCATTAAGAATTGTTTTGGTTATTTCTTTTTTTGTCAATAATTGCCCCTAACCTATCAAGGTTACAGTGTTTTTTTTTTTGTTTTGTTTTTTGTAATTTAGACAATTTATCCATCGCACCCTGTAGTTTTGTTGAAGTTATATTTTGGAAGACAGTTTGATTTATGAAATTGTAGGAGGTTCTCTATTTGCCCATAGCTGGGACCCTAACAGGTGTAGTTAAGAAGAGGTTCTACACTCCTCAAAACCTTCTAGTTAGAGATGTTGCTGCCCAATGTAGTATATCGTCATACCCAGGACTAGGAGATTAGTAGAAGAAAACATGTTACAGAGGAAATGGGCACATGTTCAGAATACCACATTCTGGTTCATTAGGAATGAACAAGAAATGGCATCACAGGAACAAGAAAAAAATTAATACAAAATATTCCCTAAAGCCAAAATAATGGACACCTGAACACAACCAGACGATGCTTGGCAAAAACACTGACTCTCACATCTTTAACAACTGAAGCCTAGAGTTAACAGTTATCTTTCATAAATATCCTCATAAATAGCACTTTTTTTTTTTACAGTAAAAAAAAAATCCAAAAAATCCTGGGTGTCCACTCGAGATAGAAGATTATGTTAAGGGGTAGTTTATATGAATAGGAGGGGAAGATAATGCTTGACTATATATGAACAGGTTAAGATTGTAGTGATCAAGGAAACATCTCGAGAGTCGGTCCCACAGAGTAGTGGCTTGTGTCAAGCTATTTTAATGTAATTTCCTTCTCACCAATGGAATACAGAGGAAATGTGCTTGGTTTGCTACATGTGAGTGGCATGGTAGGTCCTAATCATGAGGCTTAGACCTGACAGAAGCAAGTAATGCAGTTCATGTGAGCACTTTCCATAGAAGTAGTGATAGAGCAGTAAGAGGCTTGCCACATGTCACCTGTGAGAGAGAGGTTGTTGGGTGGAGAAGAATTTGTCACCCACAAGGACTCAGAGCCACTTCTGGACTATCAAGACTAGACAACTCCTGTCCAAATATAACAACAGTAATCCATTTTCAGCTTCATCTGGTTATTTTAATGGTAGAGGATAACATTAGGAGTCATGTACTTACTGAAGCTATACAGGGAGTTAACCATTTTTACCTATTCTTCTTACATGCCTCAATTTCAATCAGTAACCCTCTACCTTGAGTAGCTCTTGAGCCCTGTTTTAGTTGAACAATTAGTTAAAAAAAATAATGTTAACAATAATTCAAATAAATTCAGTTGTTTCTTTAAATAATTTATGGAAGATTAAGCCATTTCATAAATACCAATGAAGGCAGCTAACATTTCTTCAGAAATATCAGTGTATATGTACCCTGGTTTTTTAAGTTCCATTAAGTACCACATGGTTTATGATTGAGTTTTCTTTTCATTCAACAGCAAAAACAAATGTCAACTGAATGTTTTATGCAATTTTTGTAGCACAAATCCATATTCTTTGCAAAAGTATATTAAGGAATATAACTGGAAGAGAATTTGCTTTTTTATCAAATGAAGGATTGTCAACAATTAATTTCCAATCCATTTTGTTTAATTCCAATCAGAGACTAACATTCAAAATACTTGTTTGGAAAAGCAAGTCAAATTAAGATGAAACAAAAATGAGGAAAACTATAATTTTCAATGTTTAATCTAAAATTCAATATTAATAATCCTTGATGAAAAACAATAGAAATTAAATAAGTCAAAATTGATTAATGATTGTCGATGCTCCATCTTATAAAAATTCAAGATAATATTACTACAAATACTAAGAGAGAAAAAACTTAAGCTGACAGAAATATTGTAGAGAAATTAATTGTTGGTCAGACAGGAAAGGAGAAGTGTATTTACTTTGAGTTGTTCAAATGCTTGCTAAACAAAAGCTTGTTATTTTCTGTACTAACCCTTTAGAGTTACAGTGGTCACATGACAGGTTTACTATGTGATCCCTGAAGTAAAAAGGAGGGAAAAATATTTTTTTTATTACTAAATTTACCTTCTATATTTATACATCACAGAGAAGTGGCAATATATTTTGAAACTTGAGATAAGTGCTATTGCTTCCCCTCGCCCCCCTCTCTGCTCAACCTGACTAGTCTCCATTCGTTTTGGGGATTGGGAGCATTTTCTCAACAATACTAATCATAAATGAATATTGGTTGACAATATTTTATCTAGTAAAGAATAAATCAATATTACCACCACCACTACTAATCATCAGATGTTTACCAAGAATTGTGCTAGCAAAGTTACTTTAATAGCTTCTGAAGAAATTTCAAATATTTGCTTCATTTATGACTTGTAAAGGATTTTTTTATAGACGGTTTAAGAGCCATTCAAAGTAGAGGATTACTGAAGGGTTGAAGCGTGTTATCACTAACATTTTTGTCAAGATTTACAAACTATGTTTCATTCAATTTTGCAAACTACCGTAATTCCACACGTATAATACGACTTCATCCATAATACGCACCCCTAAAATTTTGGTTGAAAATGTGGGGAAAATGCTTCTACACACGTAGAATACGCACCCCTTGTTTGGTAATCAAACCCCATAAACTGTACCTCTCCAATTTCATTACGGCCAGCGTTTCCTACTCTTATTAACAAAATGGTTTTAAACATAGAATAATATTCTAATTTAGTTTTATAATAATACTTATTTTATTTTACATTTCTAAGTATTTTTAGGTACATATGACTGTATTTAACATCCTTATGCGGTCGCAATCGCCGAATGTTTGTGTCAAATTGACGTCTGTTTGTGGTGAATAGTCATTTCTTAACTAAAACCAACCTTAGAAACTGCAAATTTTAAAGATTTTTTTTTTTGTAGCTGCACATAATACGGACTCCTAATTTTTTTATTTTTTTTAGAAAAAAATGCGTATTATACATGGGGAAATTTGAAAATTTGAATAAATTGATTTCTTTGGGAAAACCCTCTTTGTCAAAAACCCTACTTTGTGGTTATATAATTTCTCTAATTTTAGGACTTCATGGTAAACAATTATTAACAGCGACGAATAAATTCAACGCTGTTAATAACAAGAGGAACTAGATGATCAAATGTCTATGAAGTGTATTTAAAGTTTCAATTTTAAACAGTACCATTCAAAATTCAAATGGCCGTCTTACAAAGAAAAGGAAAAGAAGTTCGGTTACCTTTCGTAGTTGAAATTAAGTCTTTTTTCTGATCTCTTTTACTTGTTTTGATTTCTTCGTCTTCTCTTTTTTAGCAAATAAGAACACCAGTTGAGGTTTGTTTTTTATTTTTTTTTTTTAGCGGGGAGGGGGGACCTTATGACGAGTAACAAAGATTCCCCCAGCAACTCAAAAAGGAAAAGTCTTGTCTTTTATAGAGCTTCTATGGATGATCTTATTTCACTCGACAGGGGGTGACATTTGCACTAAGTTACTAAGAGCTAACATCGCTAGCTCGTTAACTGAACGATGTAAGTTCAATCCTTGCGCTAGGCAGTACATTTTATTGTTATTTTTCTCTTCAACATCACATTCTATAATATTTCAAAATAAACAACATGTTCAGCAAGACATCAATTTTCTAAATTTCCTTTTGCCATTATGAGAAGTCAATTTGAATTTCAAATTTTAGACATTAGGAGTTACCATGTAAAAAAAAACTAATTAACTAAATTAACTAATGTTTGTTATTTACTCCGAATTGTTATTTACTACAACAAATAATTTTAAAATTTGCTGTTTTTCATCTGTTTAAATAATTCGGTACAGGCAGTTTTCACAGAATAATTAAGTACATTATTTTGATTTATTTAGATAATTCTGTAGAATTTTTTTGGTTCCGCTTGAATTTAGTAGTGTAGCAGACGAGAACAATTGTTTTGAAGAAATATGAAATAAGTTCGTTAACTAATGATGTCAGTCCTAAAATATAAAAAATTATAACAAAAATAATATTTCTAAATTATTTATACCCGCTTCTAAAAAAGGAACTTATTCTTAGAAGCCAAAATTCTTACATTTTTACATTACGTAGATGACACCTTCATACTCTGGTCAACCCAGGAAGAATTCCAATTTCTCCTGAACCATGTGAACTCAATAAGATCATCGAAACAGTTCCCAGTGGACAGAGAAAACGACATCAAACTCGCAAACTGCACTAATATCTCGAACAGAGCATTGCTTCAAGACATCCCTATACCGCAAGCCAACATTCACCGACCTATACCTCAACTTCAACTCCAAACAGGCATACAGTTAAAAGAAAGGGAAGGGACTGTCCGCTGCTTACAACATCGAGCAAAAGTCATAAATGGTAATTCAGAGACATTTGACCAAGAAGTGGTTAGTATAAGCAGTGCTCTACAACGAAACATCTAATCTAGGTACATGACAGCAGCTCCTACAAACTGGGATAGAAGGGTACAATAAAATAACAATATTCAGAAAACAGCTTCGATCAACTTATGTGAAGGGAATTATCGGAAAAAAATACAAAAGATCTGTGATGCATATAACATCTGGACGACCTTCCAAAGTTGTAGAAAACTTCCAGACACATCTTTCGATTAAGAAATAGAGGAGAACTTGATTGAGGACTATGTGTACACCATCCCTGCAGCTTTGGTAAGATATATATATAAAAAACGGGCTGCCCCCCCTTAAGACTGCAAGAACATCGTAAAACCATAACACGAGGGGAAATAGAAAAATCAGGAGGAGCTGACCACATATGAAGGGAAAAGTGAATTCACCGTCCCCTGTTGTTTTACTTTTAAGTGTACATTTTGTCACAACATGTGTTGAGGCACAAGTAAGTTTTCATAGCGAAAATGTGACTAGAAAAGAGGATGAAAAATGCCTGTACACATGGACAGAAGGAGAGATTTCGCACAATTTAATAACAAATTTGAAGCGATTTCAGCTAAAGGAAAAAAGTTATAAACCGGTGAAATGTGAGTGATCCCCCAGTTTAGGACCGAATCAAAATTCCAAAAATTCACTAACACAAGGGGCCGTATCATCGAAGGTCACTACCTCCGTACACAAGCGACTGAAATAATTCTTGGACTCATGGATGGGGCAGGAAATTCCTTACAATCTGATATCTATTTTATGAGGATCCCCTAGAGAGGAAAAAGTTGAAATGCGATCACTTCGAGCAAACGGTTTTCGGCAACCGTAAATTGCCAACGGTGACAGCAGCGACACGGTCGAAGCTGTAATTTGCCCGATAAAAGCGAATGATATATGCTTGTAGACATGGACAGAGGGAGAGATTTTTAGCAATTTTAATACTAATTTTGAAGAGAATTCATCTAGTGAAAACATTATGCTGCAGGGAAATGGTGAGTGATCACCCAGTTTTGGTTCTCAAAAAATTCCAACAATTTCACTAACACAAGGTCGAACTTCACTCCCTTCCTACACAAGCGACTGAAATAATTCTTTGACTCATGGATTAAGCACGAAATTCCTCACAATCTAATATGTATTTCATGAGGATCCCTAGAGAGGAACAAGTTGAAATGCAATAACATAACTTTTCGGACAAGTTTTGGATGTGGGATATGCCTTTCGCTAATGATAAATTAAAGAAGGGAAATGTAAATATAAAGCGCGGAGAGAAGAGAAACACACAGTGATCACCCACTTTGCATCCACCACATTTTTCGTGGAAATCCTAATTACCTGAGTTGAATTCAGTACTTACAACGCTCACTCCATGAATTCTAATGAAAAATATTTTCGAAAAAGGTTTAAATGAGGAATTTGCCTGTCCCTAATGATAAATTAAAAAAGGGAAATGTAAATATAAAGCGCATAGAGAAGGGAAATATACAGTGATCACCCACTTTGCGTCCACCTTTTTTTTCGTGGAAATCCCAATTATCTGAGATGAATCCTGTGCTTACTAGGCTCATTTCATGAATTCTAATGAAAAATATTTTTGAACAAGTTTTAGATGAGGGATTTGCCTGACCTTAATGATAAATTAAAGAAAGGAAACGTAAATATAAAGCCCAGAAAGAAGGGAAATATACAGTGATCACCACTTTTCGTCCAACGCATTTTCGTGGAAATCCTAATTATCTGATATGAAACCAGTGCTTACTAGGCTCATTCCATGAATTCTAATGAAAAAATATTTTTGAACAAGTTTTAGATGAGGGATTTGCCTGTCCCATAATGATAAATTAAAGAAAGGAAACGTAAATATAAAGCCCAGAAAGAAAGGAAATATACAGTGATCACCCACTTTGCGTCCACCGCAATATTTTTTTCGTGGAAATCCTAATTACTTGATATGAAACCAGTGCTTACTAGGCTCACTCCATGAATTCTAATAAAAAATATTTTCGAACAAGTTTTAGATGAGGGATTTGCCGTTCCCTAATGATAAATTAAAGAAAGGAAACGTAAATGTAAAGCCCAGAAAAAGGGAAATATACAGTGATCACCCACTTTGCGTCCACCGCATTTTTCGTGGAAATCCTAATTACTTGATATGAAACCAGTGCTTACTAGGCTCACTCCATGAATTCTAATGAAAAATATTTTCGAACAAGTTTTAGATGAGGGATTTGCCTGTCCCTAATGATAAATTAAAGAAACAAAAGGAAACGTAAATGTAAAGCCCAGAAAGAAGGGAAATATACAGTGATCACCCACTTTGCGTCCACCGCATTTTTCGTGGAATCCTAATTACTTGATATGAAACCAGTGCTTACTAGGCTCATTTCCATGAATTCTATGAAAAAAAATATTTTCGAACAAGTTTTAGATGAGGATTTGCCTGTCCCTAATGATAAATTAAAGAAAGGAAACGTAAATGTAAAGCCCATGAAGGGAAATATACAGTGATCACCCACTTTTGCGTCCACCGCATTTTTCGTGGAAATCCTAATTACTTGATATGAAACCAGTGCTTACTAGGCTCACTCCATGAATTTTAATGAAAAATATTTTCGATCAAGTTTTAGATGAGGGATTTGCCTGTCCCTAATGATAAATTAAAGAAAGGAAACTTAAATGTAAAGCCCAGAAAGAAGGGAAATATACAGTGATCACCCACTTTGCGTCCACCGCATTTTTCGTGGAAATCCTAATTACTTGATATGAAACCAGTGCTTACTAGGCTCACTCCATGAATTCTAATGAAAAATATTTTCGATCAAGTTTTAGATGAGGGATTTGCCTGTCCCTAATGATAAATTAAAGAAAGGAAACTTAAATGTAAAGCCCAGAAAGAAGGGAAATATACAGTGATCACCCACTTTCCGTCCACCGCATTTTTCGTGGAAATCCTAATTACTTGATATGAAACCAGTGCTTACTAGGCTCACTCCATGAATTCTAATGAAAAATATTTTCGATCAAGTTTTAGATGAGGGATTTGCCTGTCCCTAATGATAAATTAAACAAAGGAAACTTAAATGTAAAGCCCAGAAAGAAGGGAAATATACAGTGATCACCCACTTTGCGTCCACCGCATTTTTCGTGGAAATCCTAATTACTTGATATGAAACCAGTGCTTACTAGGCTCACTCCATGAATTCTAATGAAAAATATTTTCGATCAAGTTTTAGATGAGGGATTTGCCTGTCCCTAATGATAAATTAAACAAAGGAAACTTAAATGTAAAGCCCAGAAAGAAGGGAAATATACAGTGATCACCCACTTTGCGTCCACCGCATTTTTCGTGGAAATCCTAATTACTTGATATGAAACCAGTGCTTACTAGGCTCACTCCATGAATTCTAATGAAAAATATTTTCGATCCAGTTTTAGATGAGGGATTTGCCTGTCCCTAATGATAAATTAAACAAAGGAAACTTAAATGTAAAGCCCAGAAAAAGAAGGAAATAAACAGTGATCACCCACTTTCCGTCCACCGCATTTTTCGTGGAAATCCTAATTACTTGATATGAAACCAGTGCTTACTAGGCTCACTCCATGAATTCTAATGAAAAATATTTTCGATCCAGTTTTAGATGAGGGATTTGCCTGTCCCTAATGATAAATTAAAGAAAGGAAACTTAAATGTAAAGCCCAGAAAGAAAGGAAATATACAGTGATCACCCACTTTCCGTCCACCGCATTTTTCGTGGAAATCCTAATTACTTGATATGAAACCAGTGCTTACTAGGCTCACTCCATGAATTCTAATGAAAAATATTTTCGATCCAGTTTTAGATGAGGGATTTGCCTGTCCCTAATGATAAATTAAACAAAGGAAACTTAAATGTAAAGCCCAGAAAGAAGGGAAATATACAGTGATCACCCACTTTCCGTCCACCGCATTTTTTCGTGGAAATCCTAATTACTTGATATGAAACCAGTGCTTACTAGGCTCACTACATGAATTCTAATGAAAAATATTTTCGATCCAGTTTTTAGATGAGGGATTTGCCTGTCCCTAATGATAAATTAAACAAAGGAAACTTAAATGTAAAGCCCAGAAAGAAGGGAAATATACAGTGATCACCCACTTTCCGTCCACCGCATTTTTCGTGGAAATCCTAATTACTTGATATGAAACCAGTGCTTACTAGGCTCACTCCATGAATTCTAATGAAAAATATTTTCGATCCAGTTTTAGATGAGGGATTTGCCTGTCCCTAATGATAAATTAAACAAAGGAAACTTAAATGTAAAGCCCAGAAAGAAGGGAAATATACAGTGATCACCCACTTTCCGTCCACCGCATTTTTCGTGGAAATCCTAATTACTTGATATGAAACCAGTGCTTACTAGGCTCACTCCATGAATTCTAATGAAAAATATTTTCGATCCAGTTTTAGATGAGGGATTTGCCTGTCCCTAATGATAAATTAAAAAAGGAAACTTAAATGTAAAGCCCAGAAAGAAGGGAAATATACAGTGATCACCCACTTTCCGTCCACCGCATTTTTCGTGGAAATCCTAATTACTTGATATGAAACCAGTGCTTACTAGGCTACTCCATGAATTCTAATGAAAAATATTTTCGATCCAGTTTTAGATGAGGGATTTGCCTGTCCCTAATGATAAATTAAACAAAGGAAACTTAAATGTAAAGCCCAGAAAGAAGGGAAATATACAGTGATCACCCACTTTCCGTCCACCGCATTTTTTTCGTGGAAATCCTAATTACTTGATATGAAACCAGTGCTTACTAGGCTCACTCCATGAATTCTAATGAAAAATATTTTCGATCCAGTTTTAGATGAGGGATTTGCCTGTCCCTAATGATAAATTAAACAAAGGAAACTTAAATGTAAAGCCCAGAAAAGAAGGGAAATATACAGTGATCACCCACTTTCCGTCCACCGCATTTTTTTCGTGGAAATCCTAATTACTTGATATGAAACCAGTGCTTACTAGGCTCACTACATGAATTCTAATGAAAAATATTTTCGATCCAGTTTTAGATGAGGGATTTGCCTGTCCCTAATGATAAATTAAACAAAGGAAACTTAAATGTAAAGCCCAGAAAGAAGGGAAATATACAGTGATCACCCACTTTCCGTCCACCGCATTTTTCGTGGAAATCCTAATTACTTGATATGAAACCAGTGCTTACTAGGCTCACTCCATGAATTCTAATGAAAAATATTTTCGATCCAGTTTTAGATGAGGGATTTGCCTGTCCCTAATGATAAATTAAACAAAGGAAACTTAAATGTAAAGCCCAGAAAGAAGGGAAATATACAGTGATCACCCACTTTCCGTCCACCGCATTTTTCGTGGAAATCCTAATTACTTGATATGAAACCAGTGCTTACTAGGCTCACTCCATGAATTCTAATGAAAATATTTTCGATCCAGTTTTAGATGAGGGATTTGCCTGTCCCTAATGATAAATTAAACAAAGGAAACTTAAATGTAAAGCCCAGAAAGAAGGGAAATATACAGTGATCACCCACTTTCCGTCCACCGCATTTTTCGTGGAAATCCTAATTACTTGATATGAAACCAGTGCTTACTAGGCTCACTCCATGAATTCTAATGAAAAATATTTTCGATCCAGTTTTAGATGAGGGATTTGCCTGTCCCTAATGATAAATTAAACAAAGGAAACTTAAATGTAAAGCCCAGAAAGAAGGGAAATATGCAGTGATCACCCACTTTCCGTCCACCGCATTTTTCGTGGAAATCCTAATTACTTGATATGAAACCAGTGCTTACTGAAGGCTAACTCCATGAATTCTAATGAAAAATATTTTCGATCCAGTTTTAGATGAGGGATTTGCCTGTCCCTAATGATAAATTAAACAAAAAGAAAGGAAACTTAAATGTAAAGCCCAGAAAGAAGGGAAATATACAGTGATCACCCACTTTCCGTCCACCGCATTTTTCGTGGAAATCCTAATTACTTGATATGAAACCAGTGCTTACTAGGCTCACTCCATGAATTCTAATGAAAAAAATATTTTCGATCCAGTTTTAGATGAGGGATTTGCCTGTCCCTAATGATAAATTAAACAAAGGAAACTTAAATGTAAAGCCCAGAAAGAAGGGAAATATACAGTGATCACCCACTTTCCGTCCACCGCATTTTTCGTGGAAATCCTAATTACTTGATATGAAACCAGTGCTTACTAGGCTACATGAATTCTAATGAAAAATATTTTCGATCCAGTTTTAGATGAGGGATTTGCCTGTCCCTAATGATAAATTAAACAAAGGAAACTTAAATGTAAAGCCCAGAAAGAAGGGAAATATACAGTGATCACCCACTTTCCGTCCACCGCATTTTTCGTGGAAATCCTAATTACTTGATATGAAACCAGTGCTTACTAGGCTACTACATGAATTCTAATGAAAAATATTTTCGATCCAGTTTTAGATGAGGGATTTGCCTGTCCCTAATGATAAATTAAACAAAGGAAACTTAAATGTAAAGCCCAGAAAGAAGGGAAATATACAGTGATCACCCACTTTCCGTCCACCGCATTTTCGTGGAAATCCTAATTACTTGATATGAAACCAGTGCTTACTAGGCTCACTCCATGAATTCTAATGAAAAATATTTTCGATCCAGTTTTAGATGAGGGATTTGCCTGTCCCTAATGATAAATTAAACAAAGGAAACTTAAATGTAAAGCCCAGAAAGAAGGGAAATAAACAGTGATCACCCACTTTCCGTCCACCGCATTTTTTTCGTGGAAATCCTAATTACTTGATATGAAACCAGTGCTTACTAGGCTCACTACATGAATTCTAATCTAAAAAATATTTTCGATCCAGTTTTAGATGAGGGATTTGCCTGTCCCTAATGATAAATTAAACAAAGGAAACTTAAATGTAAAGCCCAGAAAGAAGGGAAATATACAGTGATCACCCACTTTCCGTCCACCGCATTTTTCGTGGAAATCCTAATTACTTGATATGAAACCAGTGCTTACTAGGCTCACTACATGAATTCTAATGAAAAATATTTTCGATCCAGTTTTAGATGAGGGATTTGCCTGTCCCTAATGATAAATTAAACAAAGGAAACTTAAATGTAAAGCCCAGAAAGAAGGGAAATATACAGTGATCACCCGCATTTTTTCCGTGAAACCGCATTTTTCGTGGAAATCCAGTTTTAGATAATTACTTGATATGAAACCAGAAATACAGTGCTTACTCCACATGAATTCTAATGAAAAAATATTTTCGATCCTAAGAAAAATATTTTAGATGAGGGATTTGCCTGTCCCTAATGATAAATTAAACAAAGGAAACTTAAATGTAAAGCCCAGAAAGAAGGGAAATATACAGTGATCACCCACTTTCCGTCCACCGCATTTTTCGTGGAAATCCTAATTACTTGATATGAAACCAGTGCTTACTAGGCTCACTACATGAATTCTAATGAAAAATATTTTCGATCCAGTTTTAGATGAGGGATTTGCCTGTCCCTAATGATAAATTAAACAAAGGAAACTTAAATGTAAAGCCCAGAAAGAAGGGAAATATACAGTGATCACCCACTTTCCGTCCACCGCATTTTTCGTGGAAATCCTAATTACTTGATATGAAACCAGTGCTTACTAGGCTCACTACATGAATTCTAATGAAAAAATATTTTCGATCCAGTTTTAGATGAGGGATTTGCCTGTCCCTAATGATAAATTAAACAAAGGAAACTTAAATGTAACGCCCAGAAAGAAGGGAAATATACAGTGATCACCCACTTTCCGTCCACCGCATTTTTCGTGGAAATCCTAATTACTTGATATGAAACCAGTGCTTACTAGGCTCACTACATGAATTCTAATGAAAAATATTTTCGATCCAGTTTTTAGATGAGGGATTTGCCTGTCCCTAATGATAAATTAAACAAAGGAAACTTAAATGTAAAGCCCAGAAAGAAGGGAAATATACAGTGATCACCCACTTTCCGTCCACCGCATTTTTTCGTGGAAATCCTAATTACTTGATATGAAACCAGTGCTTACTAGGCTCACTACATGAATTCTAATGAAAAATATTTTCGATCCAGTTTTAGATGAGGGATTTGCCTGTCCCTAATGATAAATTAAACAAAGGAAACTTAAATGTAAAGCCCAGAAAGAAGGGAAATAAACAGTGATCACCCACTTTCCGTCCACCGCATTTTTTCGTGGAAATCCTAAGTACTTGATATGAAACCAGTGCTTACTAGGCTCACTACATGAATTCTAATGAAAAATATTTTCGATCCAGTTTTAGATGAGGGATTTGCCTGTCCCTAATGATAAATTAAACAAAGGAAACTTAAATGTAAAGCCCAGAAAGAAGGGAAATATACAGTGATCACCCACTTTCCGTCCACCGCATTTTTCGTGGAAATCCTAATTACTTGATATGAAACCAGTGCTTACTAGGCTCACTACATGAATTCTAATGAAAAATATTTTCGATCCAGTTTTAGATGAGGGATTTGCCTGTCCCTAATGATAAATTAAACAAAGGAAACTTAAATGTAAAGCCCAGAAAGAAGGGAAATATACAGTGATCACCCACTTTCCGTCCACCGCATTTTTTCGTGGAAATCCTAAGTACTTGATATGAAACCAGTGCTTACTAGGCTCACTACATGAATTCTAATGAAAAATATTTTCGATCCAGTTTTAGATGAGGGATTTGCCTGTCCCTAATGATAAATTAAACAAAGGAAACTTAAATGTAAAGCCCAGAAAGAAGGGAAATAAACAGTGATCACCCACTTTCCGTCCACCGCATTTTTCGTGGAAATCCTAAGTACTTGATATGAAACCAGTGCTTACTACATGAATTCTAATGAAAAATATTTTCGATCCAGTTTTAGATGAGGGATTTGCCTGTCCCTAATGATAAATTAAACAAAGGAAACTTAAATGTAAAGCCCAGAAAAAAGGGAAATATACAGTGATCACCCACTTTCCGTCCACCGCATTTTTTCGTGGAAATCCTAACTACTTGATATGAAACCAGTGCTTACTAGGCTCACTCCATGAATTCTAATGAAAAATATTTTCGATCCAGTTTTAGATGAGGGATTTGCCTGTCCCTAATGATAAATTAAACAAAGGAAACTTAAATGTAAAGCCCAGAAAGAAGGGAAATAAACAGTGATCACCCACTTTCCGTCCACCGCATTTTTCGTGGAAATCCTAATTACTTGATATGAAACCAGTGCTTACTAGGCTCACTACATGAATTCTAATGAAAAATATTTTCGATCCAGTTTTAGATGAGGGATTTGCCTGTCCCTAATGATAAATTAAACAAAAGGAAACTTAAATGTAAAGCCCAGAAAGAAGGGAAATATACAGTGATCACCCACTTTCCGTCCACCGCATTTTTCGTGGAAATCCTAATTACTTGATATGAAACCAGTGCTTTAGGCTCACTCCATGAATTCTAATGAAAAATATTTTCGATCCAGTTTTAGATGAGGGATTTGCCTGTCCCTAATGATAAATTAAACAAAGGAAACTTAAATGTAAAGCCCAGAAAGAAGGGAAATAAACAGTGATCACCCACTTTCCGTCCACCGCATTTTTTTCGTGGAAATCCTAATTACTTGATATGAAACCAGTGCTTACTAGGCTCACTACATGAATTCTAATGAAAAATATTTTCGATCCAGTTTTAGATGAGGGATTTGCCTGTCCCTAATGATAAATTAAACAAAGGAAACTTAAATGTAAAGCCCAGAAAGAAGGGAAATATACAGTGATCACCCACTTTCCGTCCACCGCATTTTTTCGTGGAAATCCTAAGTACTTGATATGAAACCAGTGCTTACTACATGAATTCTAATGAAAAATATTTTCGATCCAGTTTTAGATGAGGGATTTGCCTGTCCCTAATGATAAATTAAACAAAGGAAACTTAAATGTAAAGCCCAGAAAGAAGGGAAATATACAGTGATCACCCACTTTCCGTCCACCGCATTTTTCGTGGAAATCCTAATTACTTGATATGAAACCACTTACTAGGCTTACTACATGAATTCTAATGAAAAATATTTTCGATCCAGTTTTAGATGAGGGATTTGCCTGTCCCTAATGATAAATTAAACAAAGGAAACTTAAATGTAAAGCCCAGAAAGAAGGGAAATATACAGTGATCACCCACTTTCCGTCCACCGCATTTTTTTCGTGGAAATCCTAATTACTTGATATGAAACCAGTGCTTACTAGGCTCACTCCATGAATTCTAATGAAAAATATTTTCGATCCAGTTTTAGATGAGGGATTTGCCTGTCCCTAATGATAAATTAAACAAAGGAAACTTAAATGTAAAGCCCAGAAAGAAGGGAAATATACAGTGATCACCCACTTTCCGTCCACCGCATTTTTCGTGGAAATCCTAATTACTTGATATGAAACCAGTGCTTACTAGGCTACATGAATTCTAATGAAAAATATTTTCGATCCAGTTTTAGATGAGGGATTTGCCTGTCCCTAATGATAAATTAAACAAAGGAAACTTAAATGTAAAGCCCAGAAAGAAGGGAAATATACAGTGATCACCCACTTTCCGTCCACCGCATTTTTCGTGGAAATCCTAATTACTTGATATGAAACCAGTGCTTACTAGGCTACATGAATTCTAATGAAAAATATTTTCGATCCAGTTTTAGATGAGGGATTTGCCTGTCCCTAATGATAAATTAAACAAAGGAAACTTAAATGTAAAGCCCAGAAAGAAGGGAAATATACAGTGATCACCCACTTTCCGTCCACCGCATTTTTCGTGGAAATCCTAATTACTTGATATGAAACCAGTGCTTACTAGGCTCACTACATGAATTCTAATGAAAAATATTTTCGATCCAGTTTTAGATGAGGGATTTGCCTGTCCCTAATGATAAATTAAACAAAGGAAACTTAAATGTAAAGCCCAGAAAGAAGGGAAATATACAGTGATCACCCACTTTCCGTCCACCGCATTTTTCGTGGAAATCCTAATTACTTGATATGAAACCAGTGCTTACTAGGCTCACTACATGAATTCTAATGAAAAATATTTTCGATCCAGTTTTAGATGAGGGATTTGCCTGTCCCTAATGATAAATTAAACAAAGGAAACTTAAATGTAAAGCCCAGAAAGAAGGGAAATATACAGTGATCACCCACTTTTTCCGTCCACCGCATTTTTCGTGGAAATCCTAATTACTTGATATGAAACCAGTGCTTACTAGGCTACTACATGAATTCTAATCTAAAAAATATTTTCGATCCAGTTTTAGATGAGGGATTTGCCTGTCCCTAATGATAAATTAAACAAAGGAAACTTAAATGTAAAGCCCAGAAAGAAGGGAAATAAACAGTGATCACCCACTTTCCGTCCACCGCATTTTTTCGTGGAAATCCTAACTACTTGATATGAAACCAGTGCTTACTAGGCTACATGAATTCTAATGAAAAATATTTTCGATCCAGTTTTAGATGAGGGATTTGCCTGTCCCTAATGATAAATTAAACAAAGGAAACTTAAATGTAAAGCCCAGAAAGAAGGGAAATATACAGTGATCACCCACTTTCCGTCCACCGCATTTTTCGTGGAAATCCTAACTACTTGATATGAAACCAGTGCTTACTAGGCTCACTACATGAATTCTAATGAAAAATATTTTCGATCCAGTTTTAGATGAGGGATTTGCCTGTCCCTAATGATAAATTAAACAAAGGAAACTTAAATGTAAAGCCCAGAAAGAAGGGAAATATACAGTGATCACCCACTTTCCGTCCACCGCATTTTTCGTGGAAATCCTAATTACTTGATATGAAACCAGTGCTTACTAGGCTCCTCCATGAATTCTAATGAAAAATATTTTCGATCCAGTTTTAGATGAGGGATTTGCCTGTCCCTAATGATAAATTAAACAAAGGAAACTTAAATGTAAAGCCCAGAAAGAAGGGAAATATACAGTGATCACCCACTTTCCGTCCACCGCATTTTTCGTGGAAATCCTAATTACTTGATATGAAACCAGTGCTTACTAGGCTCACTACATGAATTCTAATGAAAAATATTTTCGATCCAGTTTTAGATGAGGGATTTGCCTGTCCCTAATGATAAATTAAACAAAGGAAACTTAAATGTAAAGCCCAGAAAGAAGGGAAATATACAGTGATCACCCACTTTCCGTCCACCGCATTTTTCGTGGAAATCCTAACTACTTGATATGAAAAACCACTAGGCTTACTACATGAATTCTAATGAAAAATATTTTCGATCCAGTTTTAGATGAGGGATTTGCCTGTCCCTAATGATAAATTAAACAAAGGAAACTTAAATGTAAAGCCCAGAAAGAAGGGAAATATACAGTGATCACCCACTTTGCGTTCAACGCATTTTTCGTGGAAATCCTAATTACTTGATATGAAACCAGTGCTTACTAGGCTCACTACATGAATTCTAATGAAAAATATTTTCGATCCAGTTTTAGATGAGGGATTTGCCTGTCCCTAATGATAAATTAAACAAAGGAAACTTAAATGTAAAGCCCAGAAAGAAGGGAAATAAACAGTGATCACCCACTTTCCGTCCACCGCATTTTTCGTGGAAATCCTAATTACTTGATATGAAACCAGTGCTTACTAGGCTCACTACATGAATTCTAATGAAAAATATTTTCGATCCAGTTTTAGATGAGGGATTGGCCTGTCCCTAATGATAAATTAAACAAAGGAAACTTAAATGTAAAGCCCAGAAAGAAGGGAAATATACAGTGATCACCCACTTTCCGTCCACCGCATTTTTCGTGGAAATCCTAATTACTTGATATGAAACCAGTGCTTACTAGGCTCACTACATGAATTCTAATGAAAAATATTTTCGATCCAGTTTTAGATGAGGGATTTGCCTGTCCCTAATGATAAATTAAACAAAAAACTTAAATGTAAAGCCCAGAAAAACTTAAATATACAGTGATCAAAGCGTCCACCGCATTTTTTCGGGAAATCCTAAATACTTGATATGAAACCAGTGCTTACTACTTTGAATGAATTCTAATGAAAAATATTTTCGATCCAGTTTTAGAAGGGATTTGCCTGTCCCTAATGATAAATTAAACAAAGGAAACTTAAATGTAAAGCCCAGAAAGAAGGAAATATACAGTGATCACCCACTTTCCGTCCACCGCATTTTTCGTGGAAATCCTAATTACTTGATATGAAACCAGTGCTTACTAGGCTCACTACATGAATTCTAAAAAATATTTTCGATCCAGTTTTAGATGAGGGATTTGCCTGTCCCTAATGATAAATTAAACAAAAGAAACTTAAATGTAAAGCCCAGAAAGAAGGGAAATATACAGTGATCACCCACTTTCCGTCCACCGCATTTTTCGTGGAAATCCTAATTACTTGATATGAAACCAGTGCTTACTAGGCTCACTACATGAATTCTAATGAAAAATATTTTCGATCCAGTTTTAGATGAGGGATTTGCCTGTCCCTAATGATAAATTAAACAAAGGAAACTTAAATGTAAAGCCCAGAAAGAAGGGAAATAAACAGTGATCACCCACTTTCCGTCCACCGCATTTTTCGTGGAAATCCTAATTACTTGATATGAAACCAGTGCTTACTAGGCTCACTACATGAATTCTAATGAAAAATATTTTCGATCCAGTTTTAGATGAGGGATTTGCCTGTCCCTAATGATAAATTAAACAAAGGAAACTTAAATGTAAAGCCCAGAAAGAAGGGATATACAGTGATCACCCACTTTGCGTTCAACGCATTTTTCGTGGAAATCCTAATTACTTGATATGAAACCAGTGCTTACTAGGCTCACTACATGAATTCTAATGAAAAATATTTTCGATCCAGTTTTAGATGAGGGATTTGCCTGTCCCTAATGATAAATTAAACAAAGGAAACTTAAATGTAAAGCCCAGAAAGAAGGGAAATAAACAGTGATCACCCACTTTCCGTCCACCGCATTTTTCGTGGAAATCCTAACTACTTGATATGAAACCAGTGCTTACTACATGAATTCTAATGAAAAATATTTTCGATCCAGTTTTAGATGAGGGATTGGCCTGTCCCTAATGATAAATTAAACAAAGGAAACTTAAATGTAAAGCCCAGAAAGAAGGGAAATAAACAGTGATCACCCACTTTCCGTCCACCGCATTTTTTCGTGGAAATCCTAACTACTTGATATGAAACCAGTGCTTACTACATGAATTCTAATGAAAAATATTTTCGATCCAGTTTTAGATGAGGGATTGGCCTGTCCCTAATGATAAATTAAACAAAGGAAACTTAAATGTAAAGCCCAGAAAGAAGGGAAATAAACAGTGATCACCCACTTTCCGTCCACCGCATTTTTCGTGGAAATCCTAACTACTTGAT
>CAHIKZ030003897.1:0-54390 GCA_903632075.3 Acanthosepion pharaonis
AGTTTTCAGCCTTCAAGTTAAAATGTAGTATGTGCTGAATCTATAGATGCCCTTGAAGCATAGGCTCACAGACAAACCACACTAGGTGGTACCAATGAGGTTTCAGTAGGTTTTACAGCATGGAATTGCTAGCTACACACCCAACTGGTTTGGAACTTACAGTTGTCCTGCTCCTAGACTAACTAACAGCCAAAGATAAGAACCCAGTCTGCACAACTATTTAGTCTATAGCTCGGGAAAATAGATGAGTTCATTTGTATAAAAGTGAATGCAACAGCCTTGACCAGAATTTGATCTTAACCCACTAATCTGCACTAGGTGCTCCACACTTGTAGCCTTGTGCCATATCTAAGCTATGCTTAGAAAATCACTGCAACCCACTAATCTGACCTTTTGCACCAATAACCACTACACTACATAGGGATGTGTGGTATGGAATGCCAGATCAAATTCAAAACTACTTATGTTTTCTAAATTTTGTAATTTAACTTGAAGGCTAAATGGAAATACATATTCTAAAACAGTATATAATGTATTCCAAAAAAGTGTTGTGATAAAAAGAAAAAAAATAGGAAAATGATGCTCATCAAAAATATGCAGACAAGGATTTAGAGACTCACTAAACCAAATAATCATGAGGAAAAAGTTAAAAGAATCAATAGAGAAATCTCTGAAGAAACTTACCAGAAGCAAATAATTTAAGAAGATCATCAAGGACAGGAATTCCAGCAGAACTGGTTTGATGAATAACCTCATCAATATCACTCTTGGTCATATGGAAATCCTGACATGTAAAACATTTTATTAAAACTATAGAAAATTATAGAAACAATGCAATGTTTTAAAAAAGACTTGAGAAATTAGTACAAACAATAAAGAACAGAACCAATAAAAGGTATTCTAAATAATTCTGTGGGTATAAACAGTAGAAAGTGTTATCTACAATGGGGTGTGGTATAAGTAACAGAAATGGTATAAATAATATGGTAAAAGTATAAACAGTAGAAAGGGGTATAAACAATGGTTAGTGAAAGAATCGCTACAAAGTGGTATAATCTATAAATTGGGGTATAAACATTAGAATGTGGATATAAGTGTAGGAAGAAGTCAAACAATATGAACAGATAAAAAATAGGAGGTGAGGACCAGTAGGGAAAGAGAACAAGCATAGAATTTTTTTCAATCTGATGCCAAAGTTGCACTAACAATCTAAATTTATTACATCAAAAAAAAAAAAAAAAACACTTTTCAATAACAATTAATTTTTACAATACAAATGATATTTGGCATGACATCAACTTTCAAATAATAAACAATGCCACTCAAAAAAATATACATTGTTAATATCTTAAGGTGCATGTGACGAGACATTGAAAAATAAACAAACTTTGCAACATTTTCTTTATTCATAAAATATTGATGCAGAGATTATTATTTTCATATTTTTAACACATTCAACACTAAAGGACATTAATTAACATTTTTTAACAACTTTAAATAATGCTCCTTCTTGAAATTCACACCATGTCTTCATTTTTTCATTCTGCACACTTGATATTACCTACTTTGTGCTAGTGCTATTTAATCTATTAGATCTCCATTATTCTATTTGTAGATGACACATATTAGTGAAAAAAAAACTGTTAGTGCTGATGGTGTTAAGTAGGAGAAATAAAAAGTATAGAAAAAAGAACAGACATAATTAAAAGTGGCAAAATGGAAAACAACTACAGTAGTTTGTAATTTGAAAAATGAGAAAAAATTTTTTACTTTCCTTGACTGAGTACTAATGAATGAAAAGTGACAACTGTTTAGCTCATTTTGATGCTCTCTTTTATTATTTTTCCTCTTTTTTCACATTACTAACAACTGTAGTTGTTTTCCATTTTTTGTCTCTTTTAATTATGCTTGTTTTTGCTATAATTTAAATTTTGGACCTCTAATAATATCCATATCTCACTCTCTGATAAAGCTTTAATAAAATTCAAACATGTTAGATTGATAAACATTTCCTATTTGTTATCTTATTCTGTTGAATTCAAATCTATATTTGATCACAAGTTACCTCCAATGAGATATTCAAATAAAAAGTAATCTGTTTTTCTATTCAATGAAATAATCATACCTAAATTATGTAAATTCTGTGTTTGTTACTGATAAAGTTAACTTGAAAAAATTCTGAACATTATTTTGGTTAAATTACTACAACTATGCTTGTTAACATATTTAACATTGGAAAATATGGTAACTTTGTAATAAAATAAACACTGCATTTTCAAGACTGAATATCACAATAGTTCATAAGCTCATGCCGAACTACAAACAAAAAAGACTTATTTCTAAAATTTACCTGAAGAAATTAGGAAGATAGAATTTTATTTTATAAAGGGGTACTGAACAGTTTTTAGTCTAATCTTCCCAAAATCTGATGAAATGACCAACCATTATTGGAATCTTTTTTTCATCAGTCAGAACTTTTCAGCACACCCTCATATTTAGCGCTATATTTATCAACCATATATCAAGAATATTTCTTTCATTTTTATATTAAAAAAAAAATTGTTTACTCACGGTCAGCATGATTTCATCCATTAGTTTATCACATTCTACCTTCTGTCCCTCTTCCACATTTTATTATCACTGCTTCTTGCTGTATTCTCACTTTTGGCCTCACCATTATAACTTTCGATTGATAGTCTTAGCCAGAACTTCAGGTAGGCTGGTTTCAGTGATGACTTTCTCAACAAAAAGTCTTAAAAAAAAAAAAAAAAAAAAAAAATGGTAACCAAGGATTCATATTCCAATATTGAAATTCCATGAAAAGTTATTAAAATCTTTGTCATTTTGCTATTCTAAAATATATGTGTTTGATGCTCAAAAGTCTCATGTAGGTTGTATTTTTTAACACATGAGAGGAATGTGTGAAAGTTTCATGAAGCTGTGATGTGTATATCCCTAGTATGTGATTCATGCCAAAAATACCAAAGGTCTAAATTAAATTTAGTGTCCATCAGGAACCTTTGATCTAAGAGGAGTTGATCTGAGGTGACCCCATGGATTGGGATCAATCCAAGAAATACCAAAGTATGTTTGTGTCACATCAGAACATCAAAAGACCTAGGGAGACCTGATGGCTGATCTCATAGCCACCACTAACATAAGTGAATCCTGTTGAAGTTAGGATATACACACAAGACAACCAAATAAAAGGAAGTTATATAAAGCCTAACCTCCTAAAAAGTGGAGAGAAATAATTCTTTATATCCTTGCAAAAAGACTGAATGTTGAAAAAAAATAAAATAAAACCAACACAACCAATCCTTCATTTAACTAACATCAATTTCATGGACTCCAGAATTAAATAAACAAGTATTTTATGTATGAAAAATGTAGACTTGATTTCTTATCAGACATTACTAACATAACCTATGTGTAGTTGCAAAAGACTAACCAGATAAGTTAAATATAGATTTGAATGACTGGCAATTTTTTACATTTTTTAATCATTCCTAGCATGTCCAAAATTTTCATTAAAAATCTTGTTTTTTTTTTTTTGAGTCAGCAAAATTGACAGAGAAAATTGCAACCATTTTTTTTTTCCATTTTAAAAAAATGAAAATCTCAGTTTGAAATTTTTTAAATATCAATTATCATTTTTTCAAAACTTATTTTAAGAAAATCAGAAATTATAATGTTTATTTAAAATATTTTGAACCAAACTTAACTTAGCTTCTGTGCCAAAAAAGATGTAATTTGAAAATAAAAACAAAGCAGGTCATAAACTTTCGCGTCACTTGACAGGTGATGAATGACATATTTATGGATTATGTGAGGATAATTTGTTCTACGGAAGGAGAAAAGTGAAATAATTTACATTTAAGTGAACAAATTATTTACCTCGTTATTTTTAAGGAAAAACTTTCAGCACTCTAATTTTTTTTTTTTTTTTTGTACTTAGCTTTCACCTTTACGTTTATGATGCTTTATGGAAAATATATTATAAAGAAATTAAAATAAGACTGTTAAGAGTGACATTAAATTAAATTTCATAAGAAAGGTATCTAATTAATTTATAGGTACCTTTCTTATGAAATTTTATCAGAAGTGTACATAAAATACTATAATTTTATGTACATTTATTACATTTTACTGTGTTATTTGTATTTCCATTCATTTTATTATTAATTTTGATATTTCATTTATGGAAAAATGTCATAACTGAGATTAATATAAAAATAAGATCATATAAATTTCATAAGATGATACTGATACTTGTAGGTACCCTTCTCAGTTGAAATTGAAAAATCAAATTAACTTCTCCACACGTGTTTTGCAAAAAGTAAAGGCCTTAACAGCGGAGAACAATGCTTAACTCAAATAATGCAACTTAATTGTATTCTGGTTGGTCTTCCGTATTTTATAATTACAGCCCGATTATAAACACAAAATTACATTTCTTAATTACTGTGGATCTTCTGATTAGTCAAAATGATACAATTTACAACATAAAAAAAAAGATCTATCTCATAAGGACACTTAAAAAGTTGATGCGGCTTTTAACTAATTTTATAATATTTTAACAACTTAAATGTAAAAATCTATTATAATTAATGAAATAACAAATAATTGTATTAAAAATTCATTTTTCATCAAAAAATTTTTTTTTTGCTTTCAGAAAATATTGTCCATATTCATAAAAACAACTAAAAGCAAATAAAAGCATTTGAAATTAAATAATATCTTTGTTTTATTGAATTTTGTATGTTACAATTCAAAGCTGATTTCAGGTGGGGGGGGTCCAATTAAAAACAAAAAAAAACATGTTTGCATTCCTCAAAGCCTTATGCTTTTAACTATTGTAATCACTAAACCCGATGCGATCGAATTTCTAGCGTTTTCATAAAAGTAGTTATGGGGGGGGGTAAATAAATATAAAAAAAATATTTCTGCCATGACTTTAATAAAAAAAAAAAATATTTATAATAATTTTGATCATCTGTGAATAGTTTCTGAAAGTTTCATTAACATCCGACAATTATTTTATTTTTGCAAGATTTTCAAATTAATGTGTGTCATAAAAAAAAACGTGCTAAAAAATTGTATATGTTATTTTACTAGTTCCGGTGATACAAAGAGAAACAAGGTTTTTTTTTTAATCAAAATTTAGAATGTTCTAAAAAAAAGGAAAAATTTTTAAAATAATTAAAAAAACTTTGGTCTTTCCTCTTAATAATAACATAAGCATTTAGACAATAAAATTTTGTTTTTTTAGCAAGTTTGCGTGTTTTTTCATCAAGCTATGCTATTCTTTTTTTAGCGATTTCGTGGAGGTACCTAAATATAAATTTAAATGTAAATGTTTAAATGAAAATTCAAATGTTTATTTTAAAAAATTATTTAAATTTTTTAATAATTTTTAATTTTTTGATTTCAAAAAAACAAAATATTTATTTTTATTTAAAAAAAAAATTTTTTAAAAAATTTCAAAAATTCAAAATTTTTTTATAAAAAATGGAAAATTTAATAAAATAAACACCAAATTAGGAACAATTTTTTTAAATTTTTTTTAAAAAAATTTAAATTTTAAATAGAAATTTAAAGAATAACTAAAAAAGTTAAGAAAAAAAAAAAAAAAAAAATTCATTTCAAAAAAAAATTTAAATCAAATAAAATTTTATTTTTTATGAAAAAATTTTTTTTAAAAATTTATTTTATATTTTTAATTAAAATTCATAAAAAAATTTTTTTTTTTTTTTTATTAAAAAAAATATTTGAAATTTTTAAAATTTTTTTTAAAAAATAAAAAAAATTATTTTTTTTTTATTTCTTTAACATCAAAAAATGAAAAAATTTAAAAATTTCAATTTATAAAATATATTCTAAAAAAAATAAATTTAAGATTTAATATGTTTTCATAAAAAAAAATTTGATCTATTCTAAATTTTTTTTTATTATCAAAAAAAAAATCCATTTTAACTAATTTCAAAAAAATTTTAAAACCAAAATTTAAAAAATTTTAAAAATGAAAAATTTAAAATTTTATTTAAATTTTTAAATTATTTATATATTAAAATTTATTGGAAAAAAATTTTCTATAAAAATTTTTTTTTTTATTTTTTTTTTTGTTATAAAAAAAAAATTAAAAAGATCAAAAATAAACTGAATTTTTAATTTTTTTTAAAATATTTTTTTAAAAAAATTTTTAAAACTTCAAAAAAATAATTATAAATTTTTTTATTTTTATCTAAAAAATTATTTTTTATCAAAAATTATTTTTGAATTTTATTTAAAAATTTTTTTTTTAAAAATAAATTAAAACAAAAAACAAACAAAAAAAATTTTTTCTTTTTTTCAAAAAAATTGAAAAAAAATTTTCAAATAAAACAAAAAAAAATAAAAAAAAAAAAAAAATTGTTTTGAAAATTATAATGAAAATCTATTTAGAATTATATTTCAGTTTTTAATAAAATTTAAAAGATATTTTTTATTAATTTTTGGAAAATTTATATCAATTTTTAAATGCAAAAAACTGAAAAAAATAATGTAAAACAAAATATCAATAAAAAATCAAAATTTAAACAATTTAAAAATTTAAAATTTATACAAATTTATAAAAAAGAATGGAAATAAAAAAAATTACATGGTTCAAATTTTTAAATCATATATATATATATTAAATTCTAAAATTTTTTAACAAACAAAATTATTAAAAAAAGAATTAGCAATTTTTTTCAAAAAATAAAAAAAAGACTTAATTAAAAATTAATAAAAAAAAAAATTAAAGAAAATTTTTTTTTTTAAAAAAAAAAAAAAAATTTAAAAAAAAAATCAATGGTTATGTTTAAAACATTTTTATTTAATATTTTGAATAAAAAACATTTAAAATTAAAAATTTTTCATGAAAAAAAAGCTATTTAATTTAAAAAAAATTAAATTTTTTAATGAAAAAAAAAAATTTTTTTTTAAATTTTGTCAAATTAATTTTTTCAACAAAATTAAAAAAAAATTTTTAAAAAAAAAAAAAATTTGAAAAATAAAAATTAAAATTTTTGTTTTTAAAATTTTTTTTAATGACAGTTTTTAATTTTTTTTAAAAAAAAAAAAAAAATTAAAAATCAAATAAATTTTATTTTGAAAAATTTTAAAATAAATTTAAATTTTATATTTAAAAATAACTTTATATTGAATAATTTTTTAAAAATATTTTTTTTTTTAAAGAAAATATTAAAAAAAAATCAATCATTATTAATTTTTTAAAAAAAAATTTTAAAACAAAAAATTTTTTTTTTTTTTTTTTAGAAAATAAATTTTTTTATAATTTTAAATTTAAATTAATAATTTCCAAAAATATTTTTTGAAAATCTAAAAAAAAAAATTAAAAAAATTAAAAAATCAAATTTTTAAAAAAAAAAAAATTTAAAACAAAATTTTTTTCATTTAAAGGTAAATTTTTAAACACCAATCAATTTTAAAATTTTTTTTAAAAATTTAATTTATAATTGACATAAAAAAAAAAATATAAAAAAAAAAAATATATAAAATATTAAAAAAATAATTTTTATTTTTTGGAATTTTTTTTTTAAATTAAAAAAAAATTTTAATTTCAATTTCCAAAAAAAAAAAACAAAAATGGAAAAAAAAAAAAAAATAAAAAAATTTTTCAAAAATATTTAATTTAAAAAAAAAAAAAAAAAGATTTTTTTATTAAATACATGAAAATTTCAATATTTTTTTTTTATTTATATCAATAGAATTTTTAAATTTAAAAATTTTTTCATTTAAAAAATGTTTTTTGAAATTTTTTCAAAAAGAAAATAATAATAAAAAGTTAAAAATAAAAAAGAAAAACAAATTTATCAAATAAAAAAAATTTTTAAAATTTTTCAATTTCAAAAAATAAAATTTCAATAAAATAAAGATTAAAAATATCAAATTTAAAAATTGATTATTTTCATTTATTTATATTTATTTATATATATTTATAAATTAAAATTAAATTTTTTTTTTTTATATAAAAAAAAAAAAATTGCAAATTGTTAAATAAAAAATTGATTCAAAAAATTTAAAAAACTTTAAAAAATCTATATTTTTAAAATAAATGGAAATTTTTTTTTTAAAAAATTTTTTTATTTTTATAAATATATATAAAATAAAAATTTATTTTCAATATTTAAAAAAAAAAATTTCAACAAAACAATTTTTAATAAAATATAAATTATATATACTTTTTCATCAAAAATTTGTATTTAACAATCAAAATTATTTGAATTAAATATTTAAAATTAATTTTATTTACATTTTTTTATTTTTTTTTTCAAAAATTCAATTCAAATTGGTTTCATTTAATGAAATATAAAAATAATTTTTTAAAATAAAAATTTTCGAAAAACTTTTTATTTTAAATTAAAAAATTGAAAAATTAAAATAAATTTATTTAAACTTTAAAATATTTCAAAATTTTTTTAAAATAAAAAATAAAATTTTCATTTTTTAGATATAATTAAATTAAATTCATTTTTAAAAAACATTTAAAAACCCAGAAAAAAATTAAAAATAAAAAAAAAAAATTTAAATTTCAAATTAATATAAAACAAATAAAAATTTTAAAAAATTTTCATTTAAATATAAATAATTGAAAATATTTTAATTTAAAAATGAAATAAATAAAATTTAGTTAAAAAAAAAAAAAAATAATTTTTTTTTTAAATTTTTTTATTTACATTAAATAAAAATTTTATTTTTATTTTTTAAAAAATTCAAATCTAAAAAAGGAATTTTATAAAGAAAAATTAATAATTTTAATATCTAAAAATAAAAAATCAAAAAATTTTAAAAAAAAAAACAAAAAAAAAATTTTAAAATAAATAAAAATAATTTTTTTTAACATTTTTTTTAAAAAAAAATTTTTAAGAAAATTTAAAAATAATTTATATTTATAATAAAAAATAAAATATTTGAATTTTTTTTTAAAAAAAAATTTGAATATGTTTTTTTTTTATAATTTGTTAAAAATTTTAAAAAAAATAAATAATTTTTTAAAAAAAAAAATTTAAAAAAATAAATAGTTTTTAAAATTTTTAAAATTGAAAAAAAAATAAATTTGATTAACAGAAAATTGATTTAAATTAAAAAAAAAACCAAAAATTTTTGGCAAAATTTTTTTTTTTTTTTAAAATTTTAAATTTAACAAAATTATTTTTATAAAAATTTTTTTTTTTTTTTTTTTATAAAATAAATTTTATCTTTTTTTAAAAAAATAAAAAAAAAAAAAAAAAAAATTTTTTTTAATTTTTATTTGTATCTAAATTTTTATTTACTTAAGCAATAAAATAAATAAATTTCAATAATTAAATTAAAAAATTATAGAAAGAATAACAAAACAAAAGAAAATTTAAAAAAAAGATTAAAATCAAATTTTTACTAAATATAAAGGAAAAAAATAAAATTTATTATCTTTATATAATTTTTGAAAAAAATTTTAAATTTTAAAATAAAAGATGTATATTTTATAAAAAGAATATGAAAAATCAAATATTATTTAATTTTTTAAATTAAATTTTAATAAAATAAATAATTTTAAAATTTTTTTTATAAAAAATTTTATTAAATTTGTTTTTTTAATATTTGAAAATATAAAAATAAAAATTTATAAAAATTAAAAAATAAAAAATGTAAAAAAAATTTTTAAAAATAAAAAAAATAAATAGAAAATTTACAGTTTGAAAAAAATTTTTCATTAAAAAATTAAAATTTAAATTAATGTAAAAATTTTTTCATATTTTTTTTTAAAATTCAAAACATTTAAAAAAAAAAAAAAAAAAAAAAAAAGTTAAAAAAAAAAGTTTAAATTATTGAATTTTTGGAAAAAATTTTAAAATTTTGAAAAAAGAAAATGAAAAAAAAAAAAAAATCAACAAAAAATAAAAGAAAAAAAGAAAAGAAAAAAGACGAATGAAATTTTTTAAAAAAAAAATGGAAATTTTATTTGAATTTCTTTTCAATTTTTTTTTTTTAAATTTTGAAAAAAATGATTTAATTGTAAAATTTTGTTATTTTTGGTTATTCAAATTTTAATTTTTTTTATTTTTTTAAAATCATATCAAAAAATAAACATAAAAATTTGAAAATTTAAATTTTAAAAAATAAAAAAAATGATTTTTCATTTTTTAAAAATTAAAAAAAAAATTATTTCCATTTTTTCATATATTTTGTTCATTATATATATAAATAATATAAATATATAATTTTATAAAAAAAATACAAAATTTCAAAAAATTATTATAAAAAAAAATTTTAAAAAGATTTTAAATTTAAAATTATCATTTTAAATTTTTTTAATTAAAATTTCATAAAAATTTTTTTCAAAAAAAAAAATGAAAAAAAATAAAAAAAATTTAGAATAAAGAAAATTTTAAAAAAATAAAAAATTTTTGGAATGTTTATTTAAAAAAAAAATTTATGAAATAAAAAAAATATATTTCCAAAATTTTTAAGTTAAATATAAAATATATATTTAAAAATTAAATTTTTAAGAAGTCCATAAATTTAACAATTCATTAAAAAATACATTTTCTTTGAACAAATTTTAAAATGAACAAAAAGAATAATATGAATAATGTAACAATGAAGAAAAAATTCAATGAAATTTGATTTTTTAGACTTATTTTTATAAATATTTTATATTTGGTTCAAAAATAATTAAAAAAAAAAAAAGTATTTTAACAGAGATTTTATTATAAATTTTTTAAATTTTAATTTGTTTAAAATATAAACAAATTACAAAAAAAAAAATTTTGTAATTTTAAAAAAAAATTTTATTTTAAGAAAAATTTTTTTAAAAAAACAATTTTTTTTGAAAGGAAATGATTTTTTTTTTTGACAAAAATTTTTAATTAAATTAAAAAAAATTTGTTACTAAAAAACTTTTGTTAAAAAAAAATTTTATTTAAAATTTTTTAAATTACAAATTAAATATCATTTTTTTTAAAAAATTTTTCTTTAAAATATAATAAAAAATTAAAAAAAAAATATGAATTTATTTGAAAATTTTTTTAAAAAAAGATTAATAGTATAAAATATAAAAAAAAAAATTTACCTATAAATATTTTTTTATTTTAAAATTATAGAATAAATAAAAAGCCTATATTTAAAGATTTAAATTTTTAAAAATTTTTTAAAAATGAATTTTTTTTAAAATTTTTTTTTTTTTAAATTCAAAAAAAGATTTTTTAAAAATGCATTGAATATTAAAATTTAAAAAAAAAATTAGAAAAAAAAAATAAGATTTTTTTTAATAATAATTAAAAAATTAAATTTAAAAGAAATTTTTTTTTTTTTTTTAAAATCAGTATCACCCCAAGCAAGGCAGTAAAGCCACTAAAACACACAAGGGTTACAGGGTGTGGAAGAATTTTAAAACAGAAACATTAATAATGATGAAGAAGAAGAAAAAAGTAATCAGGAGGACAGTAGATAGTGATTGACATTGCATTTAAATTTTTGCAGATTAAAGTTGGCTGGAAAGCATGGAGCCAGAAAAGGAGTTCCACAAGCAAGAAGTGTGAGAAAAGAAACTGTTAGCATAAATTTATGGTTACATCTAGCCAGCTCAACTGTAAATTGATGAGATCTTGATGCCAGTCTAGTACTGTGCTTAAATTCAAAAAAGTCTAGGTACCATAGTGAAGAGCTCATCTGAACAATTACCATGAAAGTATTTTAAAAAAAGGCACAGAAGAGGCAACCTTATGGTGGTGGGAAAGTGACTGAAGCCAAGATGCCAGATCAGGACCAATAATATTGCTGATTCTTCTTTGGATTTTATCAAAGAATTTAAAATTGATAAAATCAGCAGGGCACTGGACCATATATGGCAGCAATATTCTAAGCATGGATGAATGGTAGACTTATAGATATATAAAATATAGAAATTTGAATAAAAAATTTTAACTAAAACATACAAAAATTTTTTTTAAGTTTGTGATCTAGCAATGGATTCAATTTGTCAATTTCATCCATTTCATGAATAAAATTTTTTCATTGAAAAAAAAGGCAAAATTTTTTTTTTTTAGGGAATTTCATTGCCAAATGATGGAAATCAGTTTTTTTTCTCAAATGATTAATTAAAAAAAATTTTTTTTTTTGATTTTTTAAAATTAAAATTTAAAATTTTTGAATTATTTGAATATTTTTTAAAAATTCAAAAAAAAATTTTTTTGAATAAAAAAATTTGATTAAAAGAAATTTTATTTAAAATAATTAAACAAATTTTTTTTGCATTTTAATACAATTATATTATAAATATTAATATTTAATATGAAATAAAATTTAAAAAAAAAATTTTTTAAATTTTTAATAATATTTAATTCAAAAAAAAAAAATTTATTAATAATATAAAATTTTAATTTTTTTTATTATATTTATTATTATAAAATTTTTTTTTTATATTTATAAATTTCCAAAAAGATAAAAAAAAAAAATAAATTAAAATTTTTTAAAAATAAGAGAAATAAATTAAAGTTATAAAAGAAACAAAGATTTTTTTGTTTAAATGAATCCTGTTAAAGTAATTATAATTAATTAAAAAATTTTTGAAATCCATATAAAAAATAAAAAAAAAAAAAATTTTTTTCGATAATTTTAAATTAAAATAAAAAATTTAAATAATATCATTGTTTGGATCAAAATATTTAATAGAAATAAATAACAAATTTTTTAAAAATAACAAAAATTACAAAAGGGAAATAAAATTAAAAATAAATATTTTTATAAAAATTAATAAGAAATAAATAAAATATGGAATTTTCTTATGATTTTATATAAATTTTTTTTATATATAAAAATTTTCAATTAATAAAACTGTTATTTAAAATTTTAAAAAATTTTTTTAAAATAATTTGAGAAATATATTTATTTTATTTTTAAAAATAATATTTATACAAATAATAAAATTTATAATTATTTAAAAAAAAAAATTTATTTTTTTCAAAAAAAAAACTTATTGAAAATATTCAAAAAAAATTAAAACAATAATAAAATATTTTTTAAAAGTGAAAATTTTTTTTGACAAAATTAAATGATTTATTTACTAATTTTTTTTAAATAAATATTTATAATTTTAAAAAAATTTTTTTAAATTTCTTTTCCTACTTTTTACAATCTTTTTTTATTCAAAAAAATGTCCCTTCAAAAATAGTTTCAAAAAAATAAAAATATATTTATTTTATATATATATATTCATTTTTATATTTTTTAAAAAGATAAAATTTATAAATAAATAAAATATTATATAATATTTGTTTTTTCAAAAATGAAAAAATTAAGATACATTTTTAAAATATAAAATCCAAAAAACAAAAAATTTTTACAATTCATTTTTTTTTTTGTTTTTTTTTTTTTTTGTTTTTTCAAATTTTTTTAATAAAAAAAATTTATATATAAAAATATATAAAAAAAAATAAAATAAATTTAGAATTCAAAAAAAATTTTGATTGAATAAACTTTATTTTACTTTATTTAAATGATTTGAAAAAAAAATAGGAAAAAAATGAAATTCAATTTAAGAATTTTATATTTTTAAATTTTTATTTTTATATATATAAAATATTTATAATATAAAAATAAATATAATAAAAAACATATCAAAATTTTTTTTAATTATCATAATTTTTTTTTTTTTTTTTTAAATTTTAAAAAATTATTAATTTTTATTTAAATTTGAATTTTTTTAAAAAATTATTTAAAAAAATACAATTTTTTTACTTATTCCAAATTAATTAATCAAAAAAATTATAGCAAAAGGTGGAATTTTAAAAAAATTAAAATTTTGAAAACAAAAAATTAAATAATTTTTAATTAATTCAAAATTTGAAAATTTTTTTTGAATTCAAATTCCAGAAAAAAATAATTAAATTGAGTTTTTTTCAACAAATAAAATGACTTAAAAATATTTTTGAAAATTAAAAAATTTTAAAAAATAAAAATTTTTTTCATATTTTTAAAATTTTTTTTTTTATCAAATTTAATTTGAAAGTTTTTTTAATTAATATAAAAAAATCAATTTTAAATATAAAAATAAAATAAAATTAAAAAATTTAAACAAAAAATTTAATAAAATATATATAATCATTTAAAAAATAAAAATATTCATAAATTTCATTAAATGATTTTTTTTTTTTTTTTTTAAATTTCAAATATAAATATCAAGAATAAAAAAGAAAAATAAAAAAAAATCAAAAATTTGAATTCATTTTTTAGTCTAAAAAAATAAATATAAAAAAAAAAAAAAAATTAATTTTTTTTTTTTCAAAATACTTAAAATTTGAAAAAATTGTTAATTTTAAAATTTGAAAATAAATTAAAAAACCAAAAAATTTTTTAATTGAAAAAATTTAAAAATAAATAAAAAAATTTAATTAATTTAAAAAAATATTAATTTTGCAATGTCAAATTTTTTAATTTTTTTTAAAGATTTAAATTTATAAAAATTATTTTGATCATTTTTTTAATTGAGAAAAAAAAATTTATTATCAAAAAATTAAAAAAAAAATAGAATATTTAAATTTTTTAGTTTATTTGTATTTAAATATAAAAATATAAATTGAAATTTTATTTTTAATTTTGAAAAAAAAATTTTTAAAAATTTAAATTTAAAAATGAATTCAAAAAATTTTTTCAAAATGAGAAAAAAGTTTAATTTAATTTTAAAATAAAATAACAATTTTAAAATTATTATAATGATTTGGGAAAAATATTTTCATTAAAAAATTAAAAAAATTTATAAAATATATAAAAATAAAAAAAAAATAAATGAAAAAAATTATTTAACCAAATTTTTTTTAAATCCAATTTATTAAAGAAAAAATTTTGAAAAAATAAATTTGAAAAACAAAAAAAATGAAAACAAAAATTAAATTTAAATTTTACAAATTAAATTTCAAATTTTATATAATATAAATTTTTATGCTATTTAAAATTTTATGTTTACATTTAAAAAAAAAATATTTTTATAAAAAATAAAAAAACCAAAAAAAAAATAAAAATTAAAATTTATTTTTTTATTTGTTTTTAAAAAATTAAATATTTTTTTAAATAAATGTAAAAGCATTGAAATAAATAAAAATATGAATATAAAAATTATTGATCAAAAAAAAATTTTTTTCAAAAAAAAATATAAATTTTTAAAAATTTTTTTAAAAATATTTTTTAATTTAAAATATTAAAATTATTAAAAAATTAGATATTTTAAATTTTAATGATATTTTTTTTTTTCAAAAAAATATTGAAAAAAAAATTTAAAAAATAATAAAAAAAATTTTTCTAAAAAAAAAAAAATTATGGTTATATATTTATTTTTGATTAAAATGAAAATAAAATAATAAAAATAAATAATTTTTTTAAAAATTTATTGTCATTTTAAAATTTCAAAAAAATGAAAATTAAAAATTGAAAAAAATTCAATAAAAAATTTTTTAAATTTTTTTTCAACCATTATATTATTATTATTTTTTTAAAATGAATAAAAATTTTGGCAACATATCAAAAATTTAGTTTCAAATTATTCATTAAAAATTCATAAATTGAAAAAAATTTTTTAAAAATAAAAATATTTAAAAAAATAAATTATATATATTTTATTTAAATCAAAAAAATTTTTTAAAAATTTAAAAAAATTTTCTTTTTATTTTTGAAAAAAAAAATAATATATAAAATTTTTCAAAATTTTTATATATATTATATAAATAAAATATATATAATCAAATATATATATATATATATATATATATATATATATATATATATATATATATATATAAAAGTAATGATGGGTAAATTGTCGCCATTTTATATTTTTAATTTTTGCATGCATGCACATTGTTTTTTGATTTTGTTGACTGCACAGTATAGTAGGGTCAGTTGGGCACCATCTGTGAAAAAAAAGAGCACCATGACACAATTCACTCCACCAGAAATTTGGAAATGGCATGCTGTACTGCTTGGCATTCATCACTGGAAGCTCCAATACAAACATTTCAGAGTGTTTGGGTGTCAATCTGAGGACAGTGCAGAGGATTCAGAAAGAGTTGGATGAGTCTAATGGTGATTACAAAGGTGTTTGCAGCTGGAAAACTAGTGATGTGAAAAAATGCCTCCATTCATTCTTCCCACAGGGCCTCAGACTCAACATGGAGGCCTACATCAAGTGCCTTGAGGAGGTAGTGCTGCCCTGGGTCAAGAGGGTGGCTGCTGGAAGACCCTATGTCTGGCAACAGGACTCTGCACCATGCCACACAAGCAGGAGAACCCAGTCATGGCTGTCAGACAATTTCTGCAACCACATCACCCCTTACATCTGGCCACCTAACTCCCCAGACTGCAAACCCCTTGATTATTTATGTGTGGGGTGCAGTTGAGTGAGAGACCAACAAAACTCCTTGTAACACCAAAGATGAACTGAAGGCAAGGATTATGGCAGCATTCACCAACTTAAACAAGGAGACCATCCAGAAGAGTTGCAGGAGATTCAAAGTTGTCTGGAGGCTGTGGTTGAAGCCAATGGCGATTTTATTGAATAAATTTACTCTTTAGTATTTCAAGATATTTTTGTGTAATTTTGGTAAATATATCTGTTAAAAATGAGATGTCAGTGTTATTTTCATTTTTTGCATAATTTAGATGACAATATATATTAAAAAATTAAATTAAACACACATATTATTTGAAAATGGAATATTTATATAAATATATAATATAATTACAAAAAATTAAAATTAGTGGATTTCATTTTTTTTAACCATTTTTTCAAATATTGAAAAAAATTTTGATTAAAATTTAACCAATTTGAGAGTTAAAAAAAAAAATGAATATTAATCAAAAATTCAAACTTTCAAAATTTTAAAGAAATGATTGAAATGCATTTCATATTTTTTTGCTCAAAATGGATAAAATGTTACAAAAACATAAAAAAAATTGCAGATAGAATTCTTTTAACCATTTTGAATTTTTATACCAAATTTTTTAAAAGATACCAATTATTTATTTTAAATGGTCTATACAAATAATGATTTATAAATTGAAAATTTATTTAAAAATATTTAAAAAAAATATTTTTTTAAAATATTTTTTCCATTTTTCAAATATTACTTTTATTAAAAAAAAAAAGAACATTTAAAACTGGAACTTTAATTTATAATTTTTATTAAAGGTAAAAAAAAAAAAAAAAAAAAAAAAAAAAAAATGGAAAGAAAAATTTTTAAAACTTTTATTAAATACAAATTTTTTTTGTTTTTAAATAAATTCATAAATTACCATTGGATTAGGAAAATCAAGCCAGTTATTTTTACAAAATTTTAAATTTACCCTATTAAAGTTTATTATAAATTATACACTGGTTAACATACATTTTGGACAAAAAAAAATCTTGGTATGATTTCAATTTTTTTATTTTTTAAATATATCATATATTTATATTTTTTTATAAATTTTAAATGTTTAAAAAATTATTTTTTTTAAACATTATTAAATTCAGAAAAATATTCAAAAAATATTTTTAAAAATTTCTAATTATTCTTTTTTACTTTTATTCTAGAATGTCTAAAATAAATTTTTAATTTATCATTAAAAATTTAAAAATGAAATATTTTATTTTTTAATATTTTTATTTTTTTATTACCAGAAATATAAGGTCAAATAAAAATAAATCAGCAGCAAATTTTAGAAAAGAGTTAATAAAAATGTTGAATATGTTATACAAATAAAAAATATAAAAAATAATTTTTGATAATTAATCAAGGTGGAAAATATTTATTTTACAAGAAGAAATCCAATGAAAAACAGGAAAAGCAAAGATCATAAATCTTAGTTATATTTTATATAAAAATCCATTACCAATTTCTTAAAACCATAGACATAAAAATTTATTAGAAATTCTTCAACAAAAAATTTTTATAAACAAATGGATGCTCCTTATATAAACCACCTATACAAAAAAATAAAATTGAATATATACCATTTTTCTTCAATGAAAATAACTGGAAAGAATTTATTTAATATTTAAATAACTCAAATAAAAAACTTTAAATTATTATATACTAAAATACTGCAAAGACCAATTATTTTAAATAATTTTTATGAAAAAATTTTTATTAATATTTTAGAAGAAGAAAAATAATATTTTGAAAACTTTTTTAAAAATTTCTTTATCTTTCCAAATTTTATTTTTTTAAACTGCAATAAACAATATGAAATTTTTTTAATTTTTATACTAAAATAAATAAATTTTTTTTATTTATAAATTTTTTAAATTTTAATTGATATTTAGATAAAATATTTAAAAATTATCAAAATCATCACAATTATAAAAAAAAGAGCAATCAAAAGGAAAAAATTCTATTACATTTACATATCATATAAAAAACAAGGGAAACAGCTAATTTTTATACATATTAGAGTTTAAAATTAAAAAAAATTAAAAAATATTAAATATAGAAAATAAATAATTTTTCATAATTACTTATTATCAATTTATATAATTATTCAATCAAATTTTTAAAAATTTATTTAGAAAATTCCTTAATTGGTTAAAAATTTAAATTAGATTCCTCAAAAAAACAACAAAAAGAAAATAAACAGCAAAATTTTTGCAACAATCTTTATTTATGAAAATCAAAACACAAATTCAAAAACTTCTGGAGTAAAAAGAAAATTTGAATTAATATGTGAAAAAATTTTTTTGAAAAAAATAAATATATACCAGTTATGGCAGAATTGAAACAAATAATGTAACAGTTAAAAGTTGGAAAGAAATTTATTTTTTAGATTTTCAGTTGATTTAAGTTCATTTAAATTTAATTTATTTGAAATTTTAATTCTTTTTGAAATTCTAAATATTGATTTTAATTTTCAAGTTTTCAACTTCAACCTGTAAAAAAAACATGAATTTTTTTTAAAATGTGCCATTTACAATCTTCAAAAATGAAAAGAAATAAATCAATGGAAAATATTCAAATTGAATGTCTTCTTGAATTTATTTTCCATTATTTTCCTTTCATCTTCTTTCACTAAAGTCCTTTCAATTCTTTTTCATTCCCTTATTTTTTAAAGTCCAAATGATTTTATTTCCTTCATTTTTGGTGAAAAAAACTAAATAAAATATGTTTAGTATTTAATAAATTTTAAATCTTAATTTTTAAAATACAAATGCCATCACTGTTATTTTAATAAAACATTATTAAAAAAAAAAATCAAAAAAATTTTAAAAAAAATTTTGAATTTTTTTTGGAATACTTTTAAAAAATGTTGATTTTTTGTTCAAATTAAATTTTTATATGTGTTAATACCTTTATATATTTAGCATTTAAATCATCATTCTATACAAAAAAAGACAGAAAAATTGAAGGGACATTTGTTTCCTATTTTGAATTTATTTGGGATGTTAAATGGAAATCCTTAAATAAAACTTATAAAAAAATTTGATTTTCTTTAAAAAAGCATTTTTTTTTTCAGTAAATTATTGGAAACCTCATTAAATTCAAAATAAAAAAAAAGTTTGTTAAAATTTTCTGAAGAATTATTCCCAGACTAAATGAGTTAAATAGAATGGTTGATGAAAAAAAAACTTGGAACAAATTGGAATAATTCAAACAATGGATGATCTGAATAAATGTATGATCTACACAATTCCATGTCCAAAATAGATATTTTTTCATTTTTAATTTATTTGCTGATTGAGGAATCCTTTAGTATCTATGACTAATTGAAAAAAAAAAATTAATTATTTTTTATAATTTTATTTAAAATTTTTCTGAAAAAAATTAGAATAGTAATTTTTTTTATATACATATATTCAAACAAACAAAAGAAAAACAAATATATCTAAACAGAAATCAAAATAAAGACAAAAATTATATATTAGAATCTAAGATAATAAAACCTCAATGAAAAAATTGAAAAAAGGCACATAAAAAATGAAATTGTTTTTATATACCGTATTTAACAAAGTAAACATTAAATTTATAGAATGTTTTTTATTTGAAATCTCTGCCTAATATTAAATTTTTAGTTTTATATTTTTTTGCTAAACTAAAGGGGAAAACTTAATGTTGATTAAATGTTTACCTAAAAATGGAAATGGTCTTTATTTCAAATGAGATATTAAACTTGTTAAAATTAAAAAAAAAAAAAATCCATACTGATTTAAAATAAAGGACAAAATTATTTGTGAAATAGTTGACCTTGAAAAACTTTAAACAATATATTTTTTTATTTTGCATATTTAATAAATTTTTAGACTTACAAAGATATATAAACATGTCATGAATATTTTGTAAAAAAAAACAAAAAAAATCAATGGACATATTTGATAAAATCAAATTTTTGTTAAAAGATTGTGCTTTATGTAAGCAATGCAAGAATATGAAAAATTTTTGATAAAATGGACTAAAATTTTTCATCCTTTCATAATGCATAATCAAGATTGCTTTTTACTTTTTTATCTAAATTTAAAATGAAATGCTACAATTCATAAAAAAATGCTTATAACTATTTTTTAAGTAAATTTTTAATTTTACTTTTGTATTTTATTTTCATTTTATCATCTACTCAAATATAGAACTTTTGTAAATATATAAAAAAATTTTTTTAAAAAGAATCTTTACATTTAAAAATGCCCAAATAGATATTTTTTACACCATAAGATTTTTTTTTTAAATAATTTCACCCCAAACAAAGCAACAAAGCTACTGACACAAGACAAAGTTATTGAATGATGAAAAAATATAATAAAAAAAAAAATATTATAAATTTGCAAAAACATCAAAAAGAACAGGAATTAAGAAGACAAAAGATAACAATTGACATTGATTTAATATTTTAAATTTTTAAGTTGCAATTTTTTTTCTCATCAATAGAAAGCCAGAAAAAGCAAAAATCAAAAGAAATAAGATGAAAAAAACTGTTAGCCTAGAACTTATATCTTTTGTTCATTTTAGGAAAATAAATGAGATCTTTAGTCAATCTAATAATGCACTTAAATCCATAGAGTTTAGATCCCATTGAGGGAAGGTTGTCAGAACAATTACAATGAAAGTATTTATAGAAAAGGCACAGGGAAGCTATATTAACAAGGGATATATAGCTTATTAATCAAGAAGATGCTTTCAGATTACTTTAATCATATAAAGAAAAATATTAATAAATGGTTTTCCATGTAATTTGAAAATCCCATATCATACATTAGGGCAGGTTGATTTTGGAACCATGGTACTACACTCAATTTGAAAGTTGAGGTTTCATAAAATATTTTTCCCAAATCATTACTGTTTTTTGAGGAAATGAATTTAAAGACTATATTTAGGTTCAAAATCATAGTGTTGGAATTTCATTCCAGTGATCAGTGAAAGACTTATAGCAGAACCAAATAAAATTTATAATTTACTGAAGCTTTACAAACTGTATATGGACAAGATGCATGGCACAATCACATTTAAAGTAATGTGTATAATATATATGCAACTAAATCATTGTCCCATCAAATAAGATCTTCATTTAATTCAAAGGGAAATTACACTGAATAATTTAGTTATATTATGATGTAATATGCTATACAGTGCAGTAGTTTTAGTGTGATTTCCAATAAACAATGCAAATTTAAAACATTTTGTTTTATAATTTGTGCCCAGCAGTATTAAGATGTTATATATACACTTTGATCTATTTTTGACTTTTATTAATTACTAGCTGATGTATCCAATAATGTTATCCCCAGTTCCTGTTCTCATATCCGTTCTTCGGTTATCCGAAAGCAACAAGTAAGTATCACTGAAAAGGGCTTTTGTGCATTCACAAGGAATACCCAACCACCACCCCTAGGATTTTTGGAGGAAATACCAATAGGTTATGAATACTAAATCATAAAGTGACTTATGTAATAATAGGCAAATTGGTTATCCAAAAGTAACAATTCAAAATAAGTAGCCCTGAAAAGGGCTTTTGTGTATTCACAGAGAATATAGCCCTTAGGAGGGCTAGAGTTAAAACAAATTTACAATAAATTTACAAATAGACTGACATATAGTTTCACAATAGACCTGCAAATAGATTTATATAGGGACTTATAAATAGAATAACATATAGATTAACACTGACAAATAGTACAGTTAAACCAGAAACTCCTAATAATTGGGTGTTTCTTATCAAGTTTGCAGATCCACTTGATAAACGACATTTTTGGTCTTTCCTTGTGGGTTATAAATAAACAAATGATTGGAATTATTGACTCTTGAACATTCTACATAAAGTTGGCTATGGAAGAAAACTGATTCTGCAAGGTTAAGGCTTAACACATTGAAAAATTGCCCCAAGCTTTGTTAATGCTAATTGCAAAACTTGGTTTCACTGGGAATTGCAGCTACTTGAAATGGAAAGGCATATCCAAGGAAATAAGTGGAATTTTAGGAATAAATACAGCCTCACCACTTGCCTTGCCAGTCAGAAATGTCACCACCAAGACTGTTGGCATCATCTTAATTGTAAGTCATGTGTCATTACAAAGCCTCAGTGGATCCAAGTTTCTTAGCAGCATCACTGATGCTCCAATCTTGAGGTGTAAATTGGGAGGTGAAAGCTATGAATCCAATTTTTGGTTTTAGTACTAATCATATCAAACCCCCAGCTTTCACATTGAGTGCAATATTGATTTTCTAAAAAAATAAAAAAAATTAACTAGTATATTGACCTAACCTAAACAACATGTCACTTTTCTGAACATAAATTTTCTACAGTTACAGTCTGGGATATTTTTTAAAAAAATAGTGATGAAGATAAAAACAAAAGGTGGTAGGAGACTGAATGAGGTTGAGCATCTAGACACTTAAATGCCAGAAATTTAAAATTTAAAGTTAAGTGTCCCTGCATCTTTAGCATTTCTATCAATAGAATTCATTATCTAGTCTGAAGAAGTCCTTTTGAAGGATAAAATGCATAACATAGGATTTTTTCCATTTTGCCACTATATTTATTAACATAATTAGATACACTATGCTCTCTGCCTGGTGCTTCATGACACATAAGGCCTCTGGTGAGATTTCTCTAATGAAATTGTTCCATGGGGTGGAATGATTGGCCCCACACCCAATCTCTGAGGAAAGGTTGATTTTCTATTGGGATTTTCCTTCCCATAGACAACCACATGTTCTCACACTAATGAATTCTATCCACTTGGGTTTTGAGAATTCAGAGTTTTCCCCCTCCTATAGTTGTCAACCAAGGTTGAAAAGCCCAATCTGCCCTACTATTTAACCCATAGGTTAGTGGAGAAACAAAGGATTTATACTTTTCCCAAAGATATTTAGACAAAAGTGAACAGAATGAACTTGACTGGAATATAAACTTAACTTGATGATTTTTCATTTTGAGCTGTGAGTCATTACACCACCCACACTTACAAATTAGATATATATTTAAGTAATTTTATGAAACTAAAAGAATATATAATCAAATGAAATAAAATGAAACTTGGGAAAAGACCACTTACCAAATTGTCCAGCTGCTCGCTTAAGGCATAAGTCATCTGGAAGGTCTAGCAAAATGACTGCATCTAAGCCACTATCTGGCTCAGGAGATGGTGGCCGAGGAGTTGGATCTGGAATCAGTTTTGACTTTTTTAATTTCTTATCCTTTGGGCCACTTTTGGGAACAAGTTTTTCCTCCAAAGGAAAAGGTTCAAGTCCAGCTTTCACAGCATCTATACCACTGAGTGATTTTTCCAAAGCTTTTGTCTGAGAATAAGTTACAGGAAATCCATCAAGCACCCAGCCATTTTCTTCAGGGATGTTTCTAGTTACAAAAAGAAAAGAAGAAAAATTATATCATAATTCTACAAATAAGTACTTAAATCTGAAATGAAAAACAATAAAAAGAATACCTGTTTAAACTATTTACATTGTTCAGACTATTGTCTCCAAGGACACATGACCCAGTGGATAAAAGCATTGGTTAAAGTGATCCATGTTTAGAATATTGCTGCCATATATGGTCCAATACTTCTGCTATTTACCTGGAGCTCTTTGATAAGATCCAAAGAAGAATCAGCAATATTATTGGTCCTGATGTAGCAGATCAGCTTGAGTCACTTGCCCACCACTGTAAGGTTGCCTCTCTGTGCCTCTTTTATAAATACTATCATGGTAATTGTTTGGATGAGCTCTTTGCTATGGTACCTAGACTATGAATTTAAGTAAAATACAAGACTGGTGGCAAGATTGAATCAATTTAGAGTTGTGCTAGCTAGATGTAGCTGTAATTTCTATGCTAACAGTTTCTTTTCTTGCACTTCTTGTTTGTGGAACTCCCTTCTGGCTCCATGCTTTCCAGCCAACTTTAACCTGCAAAAATTTAAATGCAATATCAATTGCTATCTACTGTCCTTCTTTTTTTTCTTTTTTCTTTCTATTCATTACTAATATTACTGTTCCTAATTCCTCCACACACTGTAACTCCTTGTGTATTAGTGGCTGTACAGTAATTATTCATTGCAGTAATAATCTCAGTATTTTTCTGATATTTTACTTTATTATAAACACATTTCTTCTTATACTTTTTATGCATCTTTATTTCACAAAAGCATAAATAAACTTCAAGTAGCTGCAAACTTAAATATTTCAAAGGATTTTATAATTTTTACCAAATTTCAGTATTTGATTTTGATAGCAAGAAAATGAACATGCATATAACTATGATTATAGAGTATATTTAGGCTGATGGATACTTTGCAACTTTCTCTTTTGTGCTTATTTTCCATATTTGAGTCCATGATGATACAATAGTTTATAGGTGCATCTCTCAAAATCTGAATGACCAGAACTTGATAGTTGATCTATCCTCTGACCTAGCCCTGGTTGCTCAATGGGGAAAGGGCTGGCTTGTAAAATTCCATACACTCAAAACCAAACTAGTAACATTCAACCATCACTGAGCAGACCCTGAACTTGGCGACTATCATGATGGATGAGTGTTCTCTCAAAAAGGCTCTTTGTCTTAAATATCTATTGGGACTCAAGCTTAGCCCTGACCAAGTGAATCTCATATATACAATCTATTAATAATGATGCTGTGAAAATGATTGGTTCCCTGTACTACTCCCGTAAGCATCTGACACCTCCTGCTATACTCTATCATTACAAAAGCCAAAACAGACCAAAAATGGAGTATTGCTGTCATATCTGAGCTGGAGCAGCCCAGTCATCACTTGTATGTCTTGGTAGAGTTCAAAAGCACCTACGCGGCCTTGTAGGTAATGAATTATTTTCACCCCCTTTCCCCACAGACAAAACATTGCAAGCTTCTTGCTAATCTATGACTATTTCCATGGTATGTGTTCTAATGAGCTACATTCCTTTGTTCCATCAGCCATGACCTTTGCACCTGGATCCCATTAATCCATGTACACACAGATGAATCATCCTCATTCCCTTCATGTTCCGTTAGAAAGAAGTAAGTTCCACTTAGGCATCTTCTTCCCAAGAACTGATACTTTGTGGTATAGACTCATGGCAGGATGCTTTCCTAATCACAATCTTGACCTCTTCAAATCTCAGGTTAACTGTTATTGTTCTTATATAACCTTATGGACTATACTTTTCTTATGCTCATACAACAACATATAGTCACCCTCTACATTGAATGGCTTTTCGGCTTGTATTGAATAAAAATTAGCATAAAGAAAATGATGGCTGCATTTTCTATGCTTGAATCAGTTTAATCAACTTTAGGAGATTGGTATCATAAACTTTACAAAAAATCATAACCTTCAGCCCAATCTTGCCTGAACAAGTGAAACACATGTACTCCAATATATTGTATATATATATATATAGATACATATAATTATTTATTTAAAAATATGATTCCAAATCGCTACATAAGAGGTCTCATGTTTCAAAACAAGAGCCGAAAACTTCAATATAATCCTTTAAATTAAATTGAGCTTAAATTAAAATGGGCTCCGTTCCATCTTCAAGCTAAATTTTTGTTGAAATAACGTATATCTGAAATTTACTTGTTTTAAAAATTGAAATCAAAATCTCCATGGTAACAGCAAGGGCGAATTGTTTAAATTGGGTAGGCGAGTGTAGGGTGTTAATAATAAGTAGCGGTATAGAGATACTTTCAAGATGTCAAGTCGGGGAAAAGGTGGGGTGTCTAAAAAATGAAACGGAAGATGTATAAACCTTCGTCTAGTTTTTTTGTCTATGGAGATTTATTTATTTATTTTATTTTATTTTATTATGAAAGGGAATTGTGCATATAAAAAAAAAAAAAAAAAAAAAAAACTTTCGTAACGTTTTTTTTGACGACTTATAAAGGGTTATCTATTATGTAAGGTATTTAAACTACTTATTTGGGCTATGGATTATGAAGGGTGTTAAATTTGTATGCATGTTTGTAGTTAATTATTCCTACTATGAATCTGAAGATTGGGCTATTTGTTAAACAAGTTATTATAAAATTTTTTTTTTTTTTTTTTTAATAATTCAAACCAAAAAATCTGATGATGCCTACAAAAAACCGTTAACTCGTGTCTATTATTTAATAGATTATTATTATTTAGAAGTTTAATAATGTGTAATTTTTCATGGAGGCACAAAGGGCATGGGTCATCCCAACTTTTTACATGTTCTAGCCTTATCAATGATTTTCCATTTAACTTTTGGTGTTCTATTTGTTTTCCTTCAGGTGCCAAAAATATTTTGATAGTGAAGTCTGATTTCTTTTTGTTTAAAAAAAGGAGCACTTATGCTGCCTCCATCTATCTTTAAAATTATTCTTCGTGGACCCAATGTATATCATATTAGTGCTAGGGCTCTCTGGATGAAATGATATAGATATATATATATTATAATAGATAACCCTTTATAAGTCGTCAAAAAACAAACGTTACGAAAGTTTTTTTTTTTTTTTTTTTATATGCACAATTCCTTTCATAATAAAATAAAATAAAATAAATAAATAAATCTCCATAGACAAAAAAAAACTAGACGAAGGTTTATACATCTTCCGTTTCATTTTTAGACACCCCACTTTTCCCCGACTTGATATCTTGAAAGTATCTCTATACCGCTACTTATTATTAACACCCTACACTTTAAATACCCAATTTAAACAATTCACCATTGCTGTTACCATGGAGATTTTGATTTCAATTTTTAAAACAAGTAAATTTCAGATATACGTTATTTCAACAAAAAATTTCGCTTGAAGATGGAACGGAGCCCATTTTAATTTTCAACTCAATTTAATTTAAAGGATTATATTGAAGTTTTCGGCTCTTGTTTTGAAACATGAGACCTCTTATGTAGCGATTTGGAATCATATTTTTAAATAAATAATTATATTTATGCTCTACTTTTATATCGATATACTATTTTTAAAAATAATAATAAAATACTAAGGGACTTTGGATTATTTACCTAACCAGTTCCTTCCTATTTTATATATATATTTTCATATATATATATATATATATATATATATATAATATATAACAATGTATATTGTGTGAATTTTAGAAATTTGTAATGCTCAAGTATGTGGAAAAGTTCAACCAATTTTGAGTGATGAAAACCTATTGGAAAAAAATCAGATGAAATGTGATATTTTTCAACTTGAATAATTAAAAGAGTAAGCATTTTAAAGACATTATTTACCTGATAGCATCGGCAACAACTTCTATCAAAACTTGATCTTCAACATTTTTTTGAAAAATTTTTTTACAATTTTTTGGCAAAAATGGTTTTTGTTAGACAATATTAAATATGAACAAAATTTATAATGTCAGATCAGACAATATCACTATTGTAGTCAGAGCATTGTTATAATTCTGATTGTTCATTCATTCTTTTGTTAATTAGCATGTATGTTATGCTCAGTAATATCTCAAATTTCTGATAAACAATAGGTCTTTCCTAGGTCCGGATTGTTTGGGGTCCTTAAGCTAATGAAATTATAGGGCCTCCCTCAAACAGAACCACCCTTTAACTTACCTGCACTCATCTTGAATATTTTTACTTGTGATATATTTTAGCAACATTTACATAGCTTAAAGTATACTTATTCCAAATTCCTTAAATAAACTAGAATAGCTATTTTTTGTTTGTCGATAAAATAATCTTTAAGAAATACCACTAGTTTACTATTTATTGCCAACCAAATTAGAACATATTTCAACACAACTATAGAAAAAAACAAATTCTTTATAACCACCATTATAACAATAAAACAATCAAAATATGAGTTTGTCATATTGATGTCATTTCAGTTTATGAAACTATTAAAAAGTTATAACATAATATAATAATAATATATAATTAAAATCACTGCTTTATAAACATTCTGAACTAAAATCAATCATGTTATCTACTTGAAACAGAAAGACACAAAGTAAAACAATCTTTTCCTTAATTTGCTTCTTGCAAAGTCAAATAAATATGAGTTTGTCATATTGATATCATTTCAGTTTATGAAACTATTTAGAAGTTATAACATCTAGAAAATTAAAATCACTGCTTTATAAAAAATCTTAGGATTTAAGAATGTTCTTCAAGCCTAAATGATATTCTGGTAATAATTTCCTGTGTGATTCTGAGGATAAACAAAAGAAAAGATATATCAAAGGAACTAGTTTTAGTGAAAGGAAGGGAAAAAAAGAAAGAAAGAAAAAAAAAAAAGAAGGCAATAAAAATCATAATTTATGTTTTTTTTTAAATGAAATCTTTTCATCTTTTTTTTAAATACAAGGTAGATGTTTGTAGGTTTCTTGAATATCTTTGGTGTTCATAAATTTATTTTCTCTTTGGTCAAAATTCAGTCCTTTGGTGGTCTCATTGGTGACAAATGTCTAACCATTTCATTGAAGATCAAAAGGAATACAAGGCATTACATTTGGGGATGAAATTGTTGATAGAGTTGGGGGCTCCACAAAAGATTTTCTATTTAGATTTACTTTTATAGCCTTTCCTTTGTTTGGATATGACTGAAAAGCAGCAGAGATTTAAACTCAGGATTTTACTTCTAGATAAACTACTGTCCCAGGTTGATGAGCTCAGACTAAATCATTTTTACTGAACACTCTTATTTCTTATTTATTCATATTTATGATTGTTATTGTAATATTCTGTTAAAATTGTTCAGTGCAAATATTTAATGAAGAAATAGGGGAAATTCCATGGATATTTTATAGCTGTGGATCTTGCAGGGAATTTTTTATTCAATCATTAACTTATGAATTAAAGTTCATTAGAAAATTCAAATGGGAAAGCTATGAAATTTTCATGGATATTGCTAGTGAATATAAATAAAAATCAGTGAGCTTTTTCACTTACTAAGGAAAAATACAGGAACAGGTTTTTTGGCTTAAAAACCTTATATGTAATGAGATAATTAAAAAAAACATCAAAATTTTTAAAAAATAAAGATAAATTAATATTAAAAATTGTTATGAGGATGACCTTCATTTGGGATATGATAACATTAGTTGTAGAACTTTTTAGATATCTACAAAGTTCTATGTTTTTATTGTTAGGTCATAATAATATTTTGATTAAGAAAGAAAAATGAAAGAATATAACCATGGTACATCTTTAAATGAGATTAAAATAGTACAAAGGTTTTAAATAGTCCACTTATATACAAATATTATTACACAAAATTTATATTCAGTCTGAGTGATATGGTATGATGTTGAAAGACCTAAGTCCTAAAACTATCAATGAAACACCAGTGGTTAACTATTATTGATTTTGGTTCTTCATATTAATTTTTGCGAATGTCTATTATTTTATATTCATGAATTTGAAATATATATTAACAGAATTTTTCAAAACAATCATGTGTTTGAAATTCTCAAAAAAATTACAGTATTAAAAAAGTTATCATGAACACTTTGAATTTAAATCAAAATTTACAAACTTATTTTTCATTAAATTTTTAAAACTAATTAATGAAATTTGCTTTAAATAAATTTTATTGTGAAGAAAAATATTTTGACAAAAAAAAATACAATTTTTTTAATAATTTTTAATTTATTTTAATTTAATAAAATTGAACTTATCCAATAAAACTCTTTTAATTTTCAAAAAACTGATGAAAATTTAAATTTTTTTCTACACACCTATTTAAACCAACGTTTTTATCCCCCATTACCTGTTTGTACTTCTCAAAATTTGGTTTTGATCAGTCAATGAATGATTATTTCAGAGGGTTTGACTGATGAACAGACAGACTAATGGAAATCACAGAATTTTATACATAGATTCAAAATCAGTTAATTTAATAAATTAAAATCAAATAATATATAAAAAAAAGAATGAAGAATATTTTTAGGAGTGTCATTTTAAGATTATTATTAAAAAAAAAAGATGAAAACAAAGTATTTTTTAGTAAAAGTATTAATGTTGCAAATAAGCCATGTGGAGTAAAAAGTCTACAGACAAAGAGAACAAAGGTTTTGATTTGATATTTTTAATGGTTTATATTTGGATTAAATCTGATTCTGATGCAATTTGTTCATTCAAAACATCTGAATGAAATTCTTGAATAGATAAATCTCAATAAAAAATACAAGCCAAAGAAAAAAATGATAAAAACAATTTAATTAAAAAAAATAAATGAAGAATCAATTTTAAATTTTTAATTGGAGAAAATCGTCAAATTTTTTATAATTTAAGTTTTTAGATATCAACAAGTGAATATTAAAGAACAAAATTATATTTTAATGTTATTGTAAGGATACAGTACAAAAAATCTCCCTTTGGTGGAGATAAGAATACATAGGTCATTGACAGCAATGTCAGTGATTTTTTGCCGGTCAAATTTTTCAGTTTTTTTTAAAAAGCCACCACATGACATTTTTGTTTTTCTTTAATAAACTAAATGCCCAGGAAGGCTAAATCTGAAACCCCAGCAGCTTACAAGTCCATGGTGCCATTTCCTTTGGGAATTTATCTTTCCCAGATATAGAATAAAACTCCAGTTGATTGTCCTCAATTTCGAAAAACCCAAGACTCACTGTTTCTCATTGATGGAATATGTCATCAGTTGGAACATAGATGAATCCAGTACATATAAATCTAGATTCCAAAAAAAATTCTCCAGACACAGGAGTATCTCCATATTATATGTAAGAAAATTTTGTTTGCTTTACATTTTGCTTTTTTAATGTAGATATATATGATATATTATTCTCACATGATACAAATGTATATATATATATATAGTTTTTGTATGTCTTAGTGATATAAAAGTCTTTCAAAAGAAAAAGAATGTTTGTCATTTTTTTTCTTTCAGCCATTCCATTCCATCTATGAAATATCAGTGTTATTATATCATGGATATAATAATGCCCATAAGAAAGAAAAGAATAATAAAGGGAGATTAAATCATTCTTCAAAGAATCCCTGTTACACTATGGACAATCCTTATGGTCCCAATAAAATGTTAACGGTTTCCTTATAAGGAAACATTCAGCAAAATTTGACCTGAGCAGACAGTGCTTTTTCAAAAATTTTTAAAATCTTTCTATTAAAAATAATTTTTCAGGAAATTATATTTTATCTTTATCTGTATATTCTTCTTCCAGTATTGATGAGGGCTTTCTTGCTTGCCTTCTGTTTGAGGTAGTGTGGAACATCCGCATCTTGATTAGGTTGTTATTTTTTCAAAATTACATTGTTTTATCCATTTTATTGTTGCTGCTGTTGAAAGATATCTCAGTTGATATGGTTTTTTTATCTGGTACAGTTCTTTGTGATTCTGTGACACCAATCCATGAGGTTTCAAGGATAACAGCTACATTTTGCAGACTTACAAAGCCACAAAATTTATCAATAAAAAAATGTGGTTGTATGTAGAAACAGTTTATATATTTCTGAATGAATTTGGTACCATACATGGCATCCATATGAAAATCTCAACCTAAAAAGTACATGGCTTGAGTTTTGTAGCAGCATGCAGTGTTGGTTGAAACTATTTAGTTAGCACAGCCTATTCTATGTTCCATTTCCTATACTAAATTTATAATAACTGACCCATACACCAAGGTATTTGAAGTGTTTTATTTCTACTAAATCCACATCCTCTATTTTTATGAAGGAGCCAAGGTACATGCCATTAATGTTTACATATCATACTTATTCATTATCTATTACATTTGCAAAGTAGAATGAATGGTTAGAATAAAACTCAAAGAATTGATAATTTGTTCACAAGAAAAAAGGAAGTAAAATAATTTTTTGGTAATTAAGACTTTTAAGAAATACATTAAAAAAAAAGAAAAGCTTTTCCACCCTTTAATTATTTTATATTCAATGTGAAACAAAATGCTCAAAATATTTCAAAATTGAAAAGTGGAACTTTCAGACAAACCCAATTAATCAAAATATATCATTCTATTCATTACAGGGATAATTCTGAAAAGAATTTATCTAAGCTCAATATAAAATTTTTTAAACTATTTTTCTAAAACATGTTTTTTTTTTAAAAAATACTTGAATTTTTTTTAAAACTTGAAGGAAGAATTGACTTTTTTCACCTGTAATTTTGTCTTTAAAATAGATCGGAGAAACCTCAAAAGAATTTCTTTCTATTTTATGAAATCAAATGGAATCTTTTTATCAAACAACACACTAAATGCATTAGTTGCTCACTATAATAACTCTGAACATATTTTTATTTAAAAATTTTACTGTAAATAACAACGAATTAAGATAAAATTGATTTAGAAAATGTTTAATTGAATGAAAGAAATAAAGAAAATCCAGGTTTCTTTCATTTGAAACTTCTTCAGCCAAATCTTTCTGTTATCATATGTGGGATAAAGAATAAAAAAAATTTGAGAAAAGAAAATTAAATTAAATGATTTCAGCTAAAATTTATTTATAATATATATTTAAAAAGTAATCAAATTATTAATTTAAATTTAAAATTCATCTTTCGTAACAATTGCCACATGAAATATAGAGGGAATCACATCAATATAAACATCACTTTAGTTTGATGACATCCTAATGGATGAAATGTGTCATATGAAAAATTTTTCCACTCTGTCAGTTTTGACTTAATAAATTGAATAAACTGTTTAATAGTGAATTAGTTTTTTTAGCAAGATTAATAATAAAATCACATAAAGAGAATATAACATTACTTTCAATCAGAAACATCATACTTTTAGGAATAATTGTTATGAAATAAACATTTGTAAAAATTTTGTTGTTAAACATTACTCATTATTTATGATATGTGAGAAAGGGATGCATATTTTTGCAGTTGAGATGCTGTTTGCTCAGATGAGTTAAAATCTTTTGTAGAATACTTCCAACTTTATAATTGTTTTTATCAGAAGAATTCAGTAAAAACAGATCAATTAGAAAATGCCAACTCTTAGATTAGAATTATAGGATAAGGCTTTGAATTCTGACAGAACCAGCCAAAAATATTTTAGTGATCTTCTGATAGGATAAAATAAATTATTAGTAAGTAGTCTGTTAAGTAGCAACACATGCTTAAGATATCATTTAAAACAATGCTAAATTTTTATATCTAAAACTTATGAGACAATGCAACTTATACTAAGTTAAAACTTAAATATTAAGTTAAAACTCAATAGGGAATGGAAGATACATAATCAACTAACTATCCCTACCTCAATTCATATACTCAAATCCAACATGCTTTAATACTTTTTAATCTATACTAGATTTTATTTATTTTTTTTTGACCAATTTTCACACATATAATGAGAATAGGTTTATTTATAACCCAGTTCATATGCACATTTTTTTAATTATTTGTTGTTGAAGTATTGGGTTATTTCCTTGTATTTTGTTTACCTTTAATTTTTAAGTTGTTTTTTATTTAGGATTTGTTTATTTATTTCCCATTTTCTATTTAAAAGTTAAATTTTAAAAATTTTGGAAATATGACTAATAAAGTCTACAACTCTTCATATTCAAGGTACCACAATTATTCCATTCCAGCTTCTAGGAAGGAATTTCAAATTATCCTACCATACCACCTACAAATTAACTGTTAATAATACAGTACATACCTACCCATCTCACATCACATAGCCTTTTTTCAGATAAACAATATGGCTTTTTTTTTTAAATTAGGTCAACCACCAATGAATTTGTCTGTCAAGCTTTAGATAAGAACGGCATTTAAAGAATAATTTCCAGATGTCTTCACCTAAGTATTTAGATATTTTGAAAGATTTTAACATAGCTAGGCACAATGGACATTCTTCACAAGCTAGAAGGCCAAAACACATCACATGGCCAAATATTGAGTTAATCATAAACAGATTGTTTGTAATGAAAGTCATGTTGAATGTCCACTTTATATTTCCATAAACATTAATAGATATTGGGTTTTACCCATAAATATATCCTTGATCTATATTTTTTATTATCTATATCAATCTCATTCATGATGGCATCAGTTCCCAAATTTATGCTGATGACACAACTATTTATCCTGTTTTATTAGTAAGTCCAATTGATCTGACACAGTAAATTTAGCAATCTCTTTTGAAAATTTAGTCAGTTTTAATTGGGCAAAAATGGCTTGTAAAATAAAACATGAAAAAAGAAATTTTATTAATTATTATAGTTTTCATTTTTGTCTTCCATCAGTATGGTTGATGTCACCTCCATAGAAACATTCTTGTATCTTATTTTATAACATTTTCTCCTGATATAATTTGGAAAGTTTATATTGAATCAATTATTAGTTTTGATTTTATTATTATTTTATTTTGTCATATGTACATATCTTTTTGACAGAATCCATCTTTCACATTTCTACAGGATGAATTTATTTAGAGTTGTTGTTTATTTTATTTGTATACATTATCTACATTTCAAATTTCCACTTACCTGTTTTGACATCAAGATAGAAAATATTAAATTGTTTATTTAAATATATTTCTTGATAATGTTAAAATTTGTATAATGTTCAATGGCAATGATGAGAAACTTTGAATATTTCCAGAATATGTTTAAAATGAATTTCTTTCGGTGATTTATGAACAGACAAAAATGAAAAATGAACAGAAATATGTTGCTCCATTATTCAAGAGTTGATTGGTTATTTTGCATTTTATTTTGTTTTTGTTTTTTGGGTAATTTTTATGTCAAGAGATTTTGGGAGTTTATTTTGGAAACTAATATAGTTTGTGGCTTTAAGCTTTTATAATTTTCAAACAAATAAAAGAGAGGTTTGAAAGATTATTTTAAATATGACTAAATGATTATTTGCATTTCTGAACAAATAACAGTTTTAAAGGATTTTTATCTTAAACAAGAACACTTTAGGACACAGGAGCTATTATTAAACTATCTTTATTTTACGTCACCAGTGGTTTTTAATAAACACATCAATATTCAGAACTGCAATGTCAAAATCTATGGAAAACATAGCAAATATTAATTTCTGCAAACACAACATAATACTAAGTAATTAAAGTATTCAATTTAAAAATCTTGTTAATCATCCAAAATGCAAGAGATAATATTAATAGACTGTATAGGAAAAAAAGGAAGAAGGGGACTCATTAGCATTTGGGATTGCATCAATTTTGTTATCAAAAGACTGTGAACAATCCAAGCAAGAATAATAACATGCTAATTATGATAGCCAAATGCTGACAAAAAAAAAATTAGGGTAAGAAAACTCCAGAAAGTGATGTCAAAGATAAGAGTAAAAACAACTCCATTCTTGCTTCTTAATAATGTTTTTCTTTTTCCTTATATTTTCATACTCAGTAACCCCTTGTGACTTAGTGGCTTTTTACGATTGTATTTAGTGTTAAAAAAAAAAAATTTTCACCATTATAATTGTCAGGGTATTTTTTGTTGTGTAAAAATTTCAAAATTGAGTCAATACAATTTTGAATGCCCTTGAGTTTTTCCCTGTTAATTTTTGATAAAATTCTTAAAATATTATGCACAAGAAAATAACTTTGAATGGAGGGTTATTAATTTTCAGATATTTTTTATCCAAAATTTTCAGTTTTTCCAGTTCATTTGAATTTGTAGTTATAAGAATATCCCAGAGTCATATAGAATGGAAACTGTAAAATTGCGGGTAGGTTGTCTTTTGATATTCAAATGCATCATATTATCCAGGCCAAGGAAACCAAATTTAATCATTGTGAATAAAAAAAATTCTGTATTTTTCATTTATTAATCCAACATATTTAATTTATTTGTTTAAATGTTATTTTTAATGGAAGGGATATTTGAGTAGATTTATTTATTTATTTATTTATTTAATATATATATATATATATATATATATATATATATATATATATAAATAATCACATCACATGTGCTTGACTCTCATATATCAATTATGACAGGATAGTCAAATATATATATATATATATATATATGTTGATGTTAAAAACATGAAACATTTCAGATAATGTCAGGTAAGCAAGCCAGTATATGTATATAGTGATGTTCATTAGCAAAAATGTAGAAGAGAAAATGAAAGTAGAAAGTGAAATAGTCTAATACCTTGAATAAGTTTAGAAATGCATGATGTCTTCCCACTGAATACTTTTCCTAAAATGCAAGCACGAATAGGAAATTTAGGAAATACTGGAGGCTCTGGAGGCGGCTATTAAAATAGAGAAAAATACTGTCAGTTATTTTGTTCTTTAACAATGAATTGTTTTTTTCAAGAAAAAACACTTAAACATTGCAAAAAAAAGATGTGATAAAAAGTAAATTTAATTTAATTGCTTATTTTATTCATAGAATATGGATTAAGGTTACTTTCAATGTATTATTTGCCTAAATAATTTTGTCATGTTTTATATTAATTAGCATCGATAAAATCTAAACAATAAATCAATCTGATACAAAGGGCCTTTGTGTAACACTGTAAGAATGCTAATAAATTGAAGAGAGAAAAAAAGCTTAAATTAAATCAAAAGTGAACACAAAAACAAAGTGGGTCATAGATAGATTGAAGAACATATTGAAAACAAAAAGAAAAAATATACTTTTATTTGTTTTCTCATTTCATGAATAAAGGGCCTAACTAGGAGATAGCACTGAAATCCACTTAGCATCTGGTTAAAGTGAGGCCCAAGGGATGATACGGAGAGGGTACGGTGACATCTGTGAATCAACCAAGGCTGTCATTTCTGGACCGAGACCACCAAGCTAGTTGCAGATAATAATTTTATGGCTATAAGTAGGAGAAGAGAGTAAGGAAATGATTCTATATCACTTGTTGATAGGAGTGGGAGGGTATTGCTAAAGAAATAAGATCTTGTTGGATATGATGCAGAATTCAAATGTTGAAGCATTCAGTCAATCGGCAAGATAACAGCCTCCTCCAAAGACAAGGAAAAAATTATAATTATCCAAGATAAGAAATCTGGAAAATATCAAAAACTTTTTATGACAAAGGATATTTCTAAAGATGTGCAGGTGAATTTTAATTAACAAACATGTACTCACTAGTCATTTCACCGAGTCAAAGGACCCTGATTATTGAACAAGAGAGAATGAGAGAAAACAGTCTATGCTCATTGAGGGGTGTTGGTATAAGGTACAAATAAGAAAAGGAGGGAGTAAGTAAGACAGGTCAATGCCCTTCTACCACTGCTCTCTGGAGGAGGGTTTTCCCAAATTTGGACATGCAAATTGCTTCCCAGGACACTGTCAGCAGAGAGTTCTAATTGGATATTTGGAAAATCCTGGAACCCCAAATCATGTTAGACCCAACCCCAATGTTGGCGAGGGTCCATAAAATTGTTAGATCGGATGGGAATTGAGAGTAGCAGCTGAAGCAGAGATGTGCTTCCATTACACCAAGAGAAGAATGGCTTCACCAATACCCATATGACTTGCTGTCATAAAGAAGTGCCAACTAATGCCTTGTTCCAGACTATTAAATAAGTTGAGCAGAGTGCCCTAACAAAATTGCAAAGTGGAAGAATTCAAAGTCTCTATATAACACTAGTTGGAGAGAGAGAGATCATCAGTATTCCATAATTTGGTGCCTAAAGAAGTCTCTGACTTAAAACTTGAAACCCCAACTCCAAATTGGAAACAAGGAACAGAGTGTCACAAAATTAGACTACAGGTGAATGGGCGTTAGCCTGCGTGCTTGTAGATTGTTATACAAAAAAGTGTTCCTGTATAAACTTCAGTTATATAAATCTTGTTAATCTTTTCTTTGTCTTATAACATCATCCTGCCTGAGCAACACCAATCCTGCAATATATCATGACAATTTGATCCTTGTCTGCCTTGTGATCAAAACAAACACAACATGAAACAGGGTGAGACTTGGATCGAAGTGACCAGCTCCACAGTTAGCCGCAGGATTTGATCACAGACACACTGGTGACCGAGGACAGGACAGCTTTGTCATGTAGCACAGAGACCAGGATGTCTCACAGTGTTATATTTGTGGGTACTTTCACTTTCTCTTTAATTCCCAAGATATTGAGAATATTACATGTGGCTGAGTACCAAGCTCCACAGAAGACTGAACATTTGACAAGTTTGTTACTTATGATCCTTGAAGTAATGTACATGCAACAAAACAACCATCAATAAATAAAAACAATTATAACTTAAGTACTCACATCCTTAAATATATATAAAAAATAAACACACATCACACCTAGCTTACATCATGACACTCTTTGCTTACGTCACAATACTCACCAGTTCTATGAAACTCACCAATTTCTCTCTTCTACCCTGAAAGATGACTTAAAAGAAAATAGAACCTTTTTTAAACCATATTTTTACTTTTCTCCTGAAATGTACTTTGGACAATTTCTGATGGAATTTCCTCCTTGTTGAGAAGGATTATTTGTAAGTTGGAAAAGTCAATCATTAAAATTAATTGACATAAAATGTCTATCATTTTTAATAGTATTTGCCTTAAGGTACTGCCTAAATACACAAAAGTTTGTTACTGTAGATATAAACAAAGTGGAGATATCTGATGAATTACTTAAAAGTTTATTGATAACAGGTTCTATAAGTATATGCAGAATGGTGTGATCAACCTATAATCAAAACTAAAATGTTAATGTATCCATTTAAATTTTTCTCTGCCTTGGCTATGGCTATTTCACTTACAGCTCCTAATTTGGCAGCCTTGTCTACTCTAGATTAAAATGTTGTTTGTGATACTATCTAGGTTGAGTTGGCAATCATAGTCAGCAGGAGAAGTACCTAATTCTACTTCTTAGGTGGTTCTGCCACTTATTCCCAACCATAGCACCTGCCAATTCCTCATTAGGGTTAGTATTATCTGGTCAACAAAATCTATCCCATCCAATAAAAGATATATTAAATTTCCTGTAAACAGTTATCCTAGGGCAAAATCAAAGTAGATAGTGAGGCATCATAATTCTCAATGGCTGGTTTCTCAACAGATACTTTCTTCCCCAAACACCTGAGAGGTGACCAGTCTTTATGCAGTACTAGCATGCTAGTCTTCTGTCAGAAACAATGTTTGGCACCTTCCAGTCTCGTACATCTAGATATTTGGGAAAGTAGGTGATGGTTTTCTTGTTAATCATCAGGCCAATCATCACCATTCTCAATACATTCAGTCAGGACTCACAGCAACAGTCTTCCTATATAACAGGAAGAATGCAGTCAAGTGAGACCCTATCACAAAGCCAGGGACCTCAAATTAACACTCTGGTCTGCTTTCAGCTCTAATAGTCAACACAGAAATACTTTATTTCTAAATCTCTTTTGCATAAAACTAAACAGTATTCTGGTAGCAGAATGTCTCACATTGAAAAAGATGTACTTTTGATAGCCTGTTGTACCTTTATAGCCAATTCCAACAGGAATTCTATCACATAGCACTTTATTCATTTGAGTCTTGCTAGTTTTTCTATCAGCAACAAAGATCAACACAATTTTTTATTTATTACTCCTTAATTTAGGTTGATCAATCAGCAAACCATCCTCTATTATTATGTTAGTGAACTGCTTAACCTGCTGTATGAATTCCATATCAAATAAATAAGGGGAAGGGGAATTCCATATGTTGAGAGGAGAGTACCCACTTGTCATTCCTGAGTTCACTTCCTGTTTTTTCTTTTTATTGTTCTTTCCCTTCATCTGATCTTTTTTATTCTGTTGGTCATTTTTTATCTTTTTTTTCCTTTGTTTCTTTCATTTTCCTTTTTCTGAATCTCCTTTTGGGGTTTTCTGAATACGGACTTATGGCTTTGACAACATCAAAGACAGACATTCTTTCAAAATGAAAGAAAATCCTACTTTGTGGTAGTACAACTTGAAGCAAAGAAAAATGCTCAGTTGTATCAGTTCTGGTAAAGTCCTTAATTAGAAAAAGAAATGTCTTTCCAGGTATAATAATATATCTGCTACAATTACCCAAAATGCCAGTCAATTCATACACACACACACATGTACACACATCTACATCCTGCAGACAAAAAGGCCATATATAAATGGCTCTGTGGGTACTTCCATTTTTTCTTTAATATCTAAATTATGCCAGTAGGAATATTACCTGAACACCTTACAGCCAACAAGCAATCAATCAAAACAATAAAAATAATTTCATAATATACTTTTAAAATTTCTTAACTTCTGTAAATAAACAAATGAAGGGAAAAATTAAATTTATTTAATAATGAATATTGAAAAACTTAATGTTTCAGGAGTTCCATTTAAGAAAAGTTTTAAATTTTGGTGTAGTATTTTTCTGATAGCAAAAATGTTTAATCTTTCTAACTAAAAATCTTGATAAAGTAGCAAAAAAATCATTCAAACATGATAAGTGAAAAAAACAAGTCCAAATGTTTTAATGTTGAGAAAAATTACCCTGTATTGTCTAGACGTTTGAGAAGTGTCATTAACATTTCCAACATTTTTCAGATGATGAAAATCTTTCCTTTGTATAGATGCTGTTGTTGACACAATGTCTTGGCTGAAATATTCTTCAGCCCTCATTAAGTGTAAACCATGTAAAAAAATGAATCCCATTTTTCTTTCTTAAAGAAAAAAATTTCTTCTTACTTTCATTTTTTACATGTTATATTGGTTTTGAATGCCATAAAGAAATAATAGACAAAAACGTAAAAAGAAAATAAATAAAAGAGGCCAATATTATATCTGATAGGAATTGAAGAATGAGGTGTGTTAGCAACAGCAACAAAATAAAGAAGAGATTCACGTATTGAAACACTGTTGAATATATTATGCAATATGTCAACATAGCAAGATAAATATAGGTTTACATAATAGTTTGATCGACACACAATAATTCAACAATAAATTTACTTGAATCATTGCCAAACTCAATATCAATAACTGCCAACATTCTTGAATGGAATGTCTCAAGTAGAGCATAAATTTTCTATGTGCTGACTATCTATAGTATTTTAGAAAATGGACAAAAATGCTTTGATTGGTGACAGCAAATTTCAGGGTAATTTATTGTCTTGTCATGATAAAAACATAAAAATTTCACTTAAAAACATACAGAATTGGTTTGAATGCCATAAAGAAATAATAAACAAAATGGTAAAAAGAAAATAAATAAAAGAGGCCAAACATTTATCATTCCTAAATTAAATTTCTAAAAGAAAAAAGAGATTGTCAAATGAGTCACACCTGTGACTCTTTTTTGGCTTCTTTTATTTATTTGAAGATGAAATAAAAATAATTTTTTGTCCCTCCCATGCACTATATTATCTGGACAATTAAATCCACAGAGAGTCAAAAAGATTACTACCACCAACTGAATACACACATACATAAACATCAACATTAAAAGGGCTCTCTCTCTCTCTCTCTCTCTCTTATACATATGCCACAGGACTTAGACATTCATGAGACCCTTCTGATATGAACCTATGAACTAATTTAAATATTGTATATTTTAAGATATATTTTATCTTTACATCTTATATATAAATTACAGCGTATGTGTGTGTGTTTGTGCATGTGTGTGTTCAAGCAACACTTCCACCCCAAATGGTCTGATTTCAATGATTCATAAGCTCATTCAAAAGCCATAGAAAAGTTAGGTCCAAGGAACAATTTTCATTGGGCTCAGATTCAGGTTTGCCAGATTATGTGAAGTTAAAAATATATATTAATATATTATAATAGCCATTATCACTGCTTTCATGGTTCAAGAGGAGTAATTCTTATTTCCTTTTTGTATCCAAAATTGCAGCTAGCTTAAAATTTTAAGCTAGTTAAAATTTTAAGCTAGTTAAAATTTTAAGCTAGCTTAAAAGCTGCCCTATTGAGCAGCATTTAAGCTAGCTCCTGTGGAGGACTCTTGGTTTGGCCTTCATCACTATAGCTAGGGAGGAGTAGATGCGATAGGCATTAACAAACTACAGAAGAACTCAAAATTGATCGCTGCATTTAAGTATTGAATTAATGTTTAAAGCTTACCTTTTAAAAGTTCAACAATAACTCTTCTGCTGCCACTTAATTTAAAGATGATTTGATGTACATAGATCCTTATTTTCCATACAAACAATTATTTTTATTTCATAGGTAACAAAACAGGGGACAATTTATAAGATAAAATTAATATAGTGTAAAGATGGGAAAATAGAAATTAGAATTAGTTATACATTCAACATTTGAGGAGTTAAAGAAACATAATAGCTAATTAAGTAAAACCTATATTATGGAATCTATATGAAATTGGAGCTCAATTCTTCCACAAATTCTAAGATTAAAAAGCCCTAGCTCTACTTTATAGTAGTTTGGTATTTAATCGACACCCCCGCCCACGAAGTTGCATTGTGACACAAGGTCGGTTTAATGTGGGGAGCTCAAGCGCGTACACCCAGGCTAGGAACAAAATTCCCCAAGCCCCTGAAAATGTCCTTCATTTGTGTTATTTTTATTGCAAGCATAATCCCATCCCTCTAGTGCAATGAGAGGGCACAGCCTAGAGCAGTGGTTCCCCAGGGCTGGCACCACTCAGTATAATTCTCTTCAGTTGCAACTCTGTCCTTTGACCGAGCCGCCCCTGAGCGCACTCTGCCCGAAGACAGAGACGTAACTGAGAGTGGATAATAAATGTGTAACAAACCATTCAAGAATAATTTGGTATTTACTCAACCCCTCCCATGAGGTCAGGTTGGGACACAAGGTCGTTTTAATGTGGTGAGCCAGAGAGCATACACCGGAGCTAGGAACAAAAAATTGAACATTGATTTTAAAAATGTTTATTTCATTAATTAACTGTCCTTCATTACTGTTCTTTTATTCAAGGATTGTTTTGATTTTCAGTTCGAAAATAGTAAATAATAGTGATACTGGCGAAATTATTATGCCTAATTAGGAAATAAGTGCAAGAGAAAGACTGGTCCCTGAGAATATGGGTAAAAAAATGGAAGACAAGGTTTATAGCCAAAATGGAAGTTTTTATCTGACTTCACAACAATATTGCTATGAATAGGATCGCAAAAATCTCTAGAAGATTCAGATTATGTGGATACATGGATTCGTTGTTTTTCTGCCAGTGCGAGAAGTAAAAAGCTGAAAGACAACAAGGAGAAGGAAGGCAAAAATGAAATAATTTTTATTTTGGCTACAGCTGGATCAGGCGAAAATGAAAGTCTCCACCATGGCATATCCCATAAAACTTGAAAGACCTGACTTTGAAAAAAAATAAGTCAGATTATAAAAAAATATGAGACCCAACAAAATCTTATCCCCATTGGCAGAAAGAACGAAGTTCAATGTCGATGAAACAAGAAATTTTTGAACCAATCAAAAATATACAGTGAACACCGCCAAATATTAAATTTGAGATGACATTGTGAATTTGAAAAACTCTACAAGACGAACTTAACTATTGAAGAGGACTTGATCACTCAATTATTTTAATTAAATAAAAGTAAAATGCATCACAACCGATATAAAATAATGGAACATTTAAAATTAGGGAAGAATATCTTTAAATACATGCATTGGTTTTATACAGCAACAAGAATTAATACAGAAATACAACCAACAAAAGTCAACCCAGAGAACAAATATAAAAATGAATGTAAATTTTAAAAAAGATATTAAAATGTTTCATATTATGGACGAGAACATAAAATAAAAAGGAAAATGCCCAGCATTTGGAAAAACCTTAACAAATTATTAAAAAAAAGATTTGTTTTCAAGCAGTATGCAAATTCAAAAAAAAAAACCTTTTGAAAGAGTTCAAAAAATGAAACCATTCATGGAAGTCTGGAACATTAAAAAATAAAAATATTTAAAAAAATTTGAACAAAAAAAAAAGAATTATACTAAACAATTAAAATCAATAACTGACAATTTAGATATGCAAGGGATACTGGGAGTGAAGTAACGCTAATACCAAAATTTTTTTTGGGAACGCATTGGAAAGCCACATCAAAAAAAGAGCAGTTTACAACTCTGCCAATTTGAAAAAAAGAATGGAAAAACTTTTAGGATATTTTGAAGGTAAAATTGAGTTAAAAGATAAATTTGATATAAAGTGGAATTGAAAAAAGAAATTCTTTTTTGGAAACGACAACCATTTAACATAAATTATGACCAAATTAATTTTTGAGATAAAAATGAAAAAATTTATAAAAGAAAAAAAACTAGTAAAAGGAATTTAAAAATTAAAAAGAAAATGATTCTCCCCTCTTATTATGAGTTTTATAAAAATTAACAGTACATTTTGTTGCCATTAGTAGTAACAAAACTACGAAAGTTAAAAGAACAAGACCTTCTTTTTGAACATGTTCCCCTGAATTAGCTTCTGGGCATCACCCAAATTGTAGTTTTGAGGGAAGACAAATGATGATTTACGTATCACAATGGAGATGTAAAAAATAGATCTAAATCACAAAGTTTGTTCGGATTCATACCCAATATTTAATATGTTATTACATTACACGCATTGGGAGGAATGAGCGTTTTAAAAAAAATAGATTTAAAAACAGCAGTTATCAAGAAATACCAATAGATGGAAATTTCAAAGATAACCTTGATAATTACATCAATAGGGTTCTAAGATGGAAAAAGAATTAATCTGGAATAAATTATTAAATAAAATATTTCAAAAGGACCATCGAACATGTTTTAATGGAAATTGAGTTTTTGTTACCAAACGAAATATGTTAAATATTAATGTTAATGAAAAAATGAATTAAAAAAGAAATTGATATTTTTTTGAATAGATTAAGAAATTGGAATGACAATAAACGATAAAAAAAACATAAATTTGTAGTAAAATATCTTTTTTAAATTATTCCATTTAAAAGAAGGTATATCACCAGACCATTTTTGATATAAAAATACTGAAAAAAGTAGTTTAGTGTTAAAATTGGTTTTTTTGGAGTCTTTTTTGGGGATTCTATTGAATTTTTTCAGGCAGATATTTACCAAAATACACGAACTCTGATGAAATTATTTACAAATTTAAGAAAAAATAATGTTGAATTTATTGAAAGTTCAAACAACAAAAAAATCTTTTGATAGATTAAAAGTAATTATAGCAAAGAAGCCAATTTTCAAAATGTTTGATCCAAAAAAGGACATTACTTTAACCACAGATGCTTTTGAACATTCAATATCGGGAATATTAACAAAAAGAAGGAATTTGATAATGTATTTATAAAGAAGACTAGCAAATAATAATTTTTCTCTGAAAATATAGAGAACCTGTTTTTTATTGATTGGAACAACTACTAGAGCCCGACAATTTTAATTGAGAAAAATTTCTGTTAAGAAGTGATCATAGACCATTAGGAAGTTTATAAAATTTTAAAAAAAGGAATGAATTATTTTTATCACGAAATTGAGGATAATAAGATGGGCATTTAATATAAATGGCATTTGATTTTGATATATTAATATGTCAAAGGAAATTCAATTCCACATGTAGATGGAAAATCAAGAAAATTTTACAAGGAGTCAAAAGACAAAAGCAGAAATAATTTTAAGATTCATTTTCTACATTTAAATAGAGACATGTTTTTCTTTAGATAGAATTAGGCATGAAATAGACATGATCCAGTACTAAGTACAATAATATCGAGAATGAAAGAAAAAAAATGATGGAAACTGTTCTAGGAATGTTGGGATATTCAAAAGAAATAATACAGAAATTAACGAGAGAACATTCATGATTTTATTGGGATATTATATAGTTCCCCATAAACACAAAGAAAGTTTTAATAAAAAGTGTACATGGAATATACAAATGGAGAAGTTTAAAAAAAAGGATAAAAATTAAAAGCATGGTTTTAGGGATATTCAAAAGAGATTTCGAATAGTTTATATAAGAAAAAAATAAAAAATGTAAAGAATTAAGAAATTTTATTTCTATACAAAGGGATTCCATTTGTTTGAATATATAATATTGAGTATCGGGGGAATATGGATTATTTTTAATTGACACATAGATTAAGATTCAAATATAGTTCACAGAAGGATCTAAATAACCTTGAAATAATCATAAGTAGAAAAAAAAGTTCATGATAAAACAGATAATAAGTATTTTTATTTGAAGGAAAAAATACCAAAAAATATTATTATGTTCAAAGGCGCACCAGAATTTTGTCATTAAATTCTTAATAGGATGAAGGAATCATTTTTGAAAAAATAAATCAAAAAGAAAAATGCATAAATTGTGTAATTGGATTCTTTGAAGACCAGAGAACCTGGACTATTAAAGCATGCTCAAAAAAAAATACCAAAGTATTGGATAGACTAGAAAGCCCAGACTATTTAATGTGAAGGGCAAATTAGATACATTTAATTGATGTTGGATTCACAAATGAAAAAAAAATATGGTAAAAAAGAACTAAATTTTAAATCCGGAAAGGGTTGAATTTATCATTAATTTTGACACAATAAAAATATAATAAAAGAGAAAAACAGCAACATGTTTTAGCCCATGCAGATCAAATGGTCAGGAAAAATATTTTGAATGGGAAGTTCAAAAATGACAATTTTTTTGTCTGCAGATTCTATATCTTAATGATTTACACAAACAATCTTTTTACAGAATTTGAAACATCAGATTACAAAATAATGATAATTTCAATAGGTCAAAATGATTTTTGATTGGTAAGGAATAGTTCAAATAATGCAAAAGATGTTTAAAGGATTACACTTTAGCGAGGATTCAATCTAAATATCCCATTAGAAAAAATTCGAAGAGAAAAAAAAATGAGAAAATTAAAAAAAAAAATGTGAGAAGTAAAGAACCTATAGGAAAATTTTATAAATAAAATTTCTAATTTGAAAAAAAAAAATTTTTATGATTTATTATTTTTGAAAATTTTTTGACTATAAAACCATCAAAAAAATAAAAAAATGGAAAATTTTTTTAAAACATTTTTTTATATTTGATTCAAAGTTAAGGGAATGGAATATTTGAAATTATATAAACAGATAACTGAAATTAGCACAAGAATGATCTTGGCCTTCAAACATTGGCATCTATTTTTAAATATTTTTTCTTCATATAAACGAAAATATATATAGAAATATATATCATCTTAAAATTTTATGTTCAAAGATTTCAACAGTGAAATATATCTTAATTTGACAAACAATTTGAGCTTAATTTAAAAATAGTGCAAAATATATCTTTGTTTGTACTTTTTAAATAAAAAAAAAAATTTGGGTTTTCAAACAAATTGTCAATTGTGGAAGATGAAAGACATTATTCAAAACCAAAGAGGTTTTATAAGTTGTAATCCCAAAAACATAAAAAATATTATTTTTAAATTCAAAAATCATATATTTTTGTCTGTAATACAAATAAAAAATATCATTTAATAATGCATTCATTTCATATTCAACTTTTTCATAATCTTCAATATCATTAAGAAAGAAAAGGATATTACAGAACAAAATTGAGAATAACATTCATAAATACTTAATTATTCTATGTCTTATGCAATCCTTGGTTATAAATGTTGGGCAATTATTTAAACAAGCTCACAATTTACATTTTTGTTCTTTGAATAAATTTTGTCTTTTTTGTTATAAATCTAAAATTAAATTAAACACCCAAAGATCAAATTCATTTAGGTAGGTTATATTTTGTATTTTCATTTTTCCTCTATTTTTGCCTTCATAATATGTCCTGTGATATGAAATTTTTCAAATTTCTTTTCATTATTGCCCTAGAAATTTCAACCATATATCTAATATATATAAATGTCTTGATGCTTATTTATTATAAAACTTTATTGTTGATTATATGTTCTTTTGAAAGGCATATTTTTTTATTCCAATGCCTTATTTCGGAGGGACTTTTCAAGGAATAATAAATTTAAATATTTATTTAAATTCTTTCAAGATAATTCTTTTTTTATTCATTTTGTTTATAAAATTTATGGAAATTTATTAAATGCTTCAAACATAAAAAAAAATTAAATATTAACTATTTAGGATAGCAAAAGTTAACCTAAAACAATTTCATCAATCTTTTTCTAGTTAATATTTATACTAAAGTCAAACATATGTTATAATGTATATGTTATACTCTGCTTCAAACTACATTTTCTTTTTGATTCAATCAACATCAAAAACATATGAATATATTTTTTTTCAAAAACTAAAATAAACCAAAATGTCATGAAAACATTTAATAGACTTCATTGAATAATCTCATATATATATTTTACTAAATTTATAATAATATTTACATAAATAAAAAATTATACTTCATTCATTTTAATATATAATGAAAGGGTGCCGATGGATAGTCTCCTTGTTTAAGTTGGTGAATTGCCACCATAATCCTTGCCTTCAGTTCATTTTGATTTTACAAGGAGTTTTGTTGGTCTCTTGCTCAACTGCACCACACATAATAATCAAGGGGGTTGCAGTCTGGGGAGTTAGGTGGCCAGATGTAATGTGATGATGTGGTTGCAGAAATTGTCTGACAGCCATGACTGGGTTCTCCTGCTTGTGTGGCATGGTGACAGAGTCCTGTTGCCAGACATAGGGTCTTGCAGCCACCCTCTTGACCCAGGGCAGCACTACCTCCTCAAGGCATTTGAGGTAGGCCTCCATGTTGAGTCTGAGGCCCTGTGGGAAGATGAACGGAGGCATTTTCTTACGCCATCGCCAGTGATCACTCCAAACACCATGATGTAATGACATTGGAGACTCATCCAACTCTTTCTGAATCCTCTGCACTGTCCTCAGATTGACACCCAAACACTCTGAAATGTTCATATTGGAGCTTTTGTTGCAAATGCCAAGCAGTACAGCATGCTGTTTCCAAATTTCTGGTGGAGTGAATTGCGTCATGGTGCTTTTTTTCTCACAGATGGTGCCCAACTGGCCCTACTATACTGTGCAGTTGACAAAATCAAAAAACAAACAAATGCACATGCAGAAAATTAAAAATATAAAATGGCGACAATTTACCCATCACGCCCTGTAAGCAAGTAATGGATTTCTAGTAATAAAGAATGTGTGTGCATACACAAACACATTGTATTTTATATATGTGAATATCTTTTAATTTACATATACAGAAATAAATCAAACCTCGTTTTTTCCACAATAGAGTAGATAAATATAATAATAGATTTTGAATAACAGCAAAAGTAGAAATCCATTTATTCTCATGCTATTGTCTATTGTCTATTGTGTAAATTAAAGAAAAAAAAAATATTGATTCATCTACCTACTGAAAAATTCTGATATATTTGAATTAAGAAATGATTTTTAACATGTACAAATATTTATACATATTTACTGTAGGGATTTTTAATTTTTATAATTAAAAATATAATATATAAACAATGTCTTTAAATAAAATCTCTACAGAATTTTCACCTGTGTTCATCCTGAATGTTTATATTTAGTTATATTTTATGCATGAGTCGTTTACAATTTTTATCTATGTCATTAAAAAAAAATTATTCAAGGAAAGCTAATATTGAAAACAAAATAAAAGCAGAGCATTAATACCATTATCTCATGGTAACTTTGAGGAATGCCCATGTCACCATAACAACAGAATATCATTACAAATAGGAGAGATCAAGTTGTGTGTTATAAATCACATTTTTTATAGAATATATTAATTTTAATTCTGTTTTAAAAAACTAAAAAGTTTATTGAATTTTACACAAGAAGATCTGTTTTGACAAATTTGTATAAACTGTTATAGGTTTATATTTGATTCTAGTTTAAAAGTGGATGATAAATGGCATTGATCTTAGCTAAAAAAAAAAAATAATTTTAATTTTAAACAATATTTGTTGTGATATTTCATTGTTGCAATTTATTAGAAGATCATAAATATGAAAAATGCTGTCTTTTTCCTTTAAAAGTAGTTTTAAAATTAATACATTCAAATGATTTTTAAATTCTCATTTAAACATATTAAAAATATCATTATTTTTAACTTTTTATTCAAAAAATTTTAACTTAAAACTGATTGATCCAGTGAAAAAATAATGTTTATATAAAGTTTTGAATAGTTAAAAATTTCAATAGATAATGCTTCAAATGAATTTTTTTTGAGTAGCTTATTTTCAATTAATAGTTTTTCATCATTGATAAAACACTTGAAACTTAATTAAATGATACTGGTGAAAACTTAAGAAAAAATAAAGGCATACTTAATAAAAAATTCACTTATTAGTAAAAGCACATAAATAGTACAATGTAAAATTGAAATACAAATTTATGTATTCATGATTTTTGAACAAAATAGTGAAGCATATTTCCGTTTTCTTTTAATGAAAGCTAGATGGTGTTGTAATTAAATTTATTAGGATCTTGGATTTTCAAAAAAAATTCATAATCTGTTAGTATACAACAATGCTGTGTGTTTTTTTTTTATATAAAAAATCCACATTAAATTTCTTTATTTCATTTTGTCAAAAATAATAAAGTACTTTCTTTTCTACTTCAATAAGCTAATCATACTTTTTTTATCTGCATTATTTATGTTTGGATATAACATTAAAGAAACATGCAAAAATTAGTGATCTTATTATCATTGTATGATTTAGTTTTGTTAAAATTAATTTGTTTTATTGATATGTGCTGTCAAAAATTTTTTCTTTCCAGTGGTCCCGGTCCCATGTGGTGAATAATAAAAAAAAAAATTAAATTTTGGGTAAGATTTAAAATCTTAACATTCAAAATATTTCCTAAAATTTCAAAAAGTTTAATTCAATATCTATCAAATAATAATTTGGAATTGTAATTTAAAAAAATTTTTAAAAATGCTACTAGATTTGAAGCTTGACATATTTCAATCTAGTACTTTTATTTATTTATTTTTAGTTATTTCTAACAACAAATGAATATATAACAACTTGAATGCCCTTTTTGGAATATGGGGAGCAAGATGCATAACAACAAAAATAGAGACACTTGGGAATATCAGTTATTTTCCTTCACAAAACTCATTTCTTTTCTATTATTGAATAGAAGATTTTGCCTTCAAATTGAAAAAGTTCTCAAAAACCCAAAGTTTTTTGCTTAAATTTTTTTTTATTACTACCATCTAGACAAAAATATGTTAAAAGTATTTTAAATAATAGAATGATAGGCAATATTAGAATCATTAAACAATACTGCTTTGAACAAAAAATTTTAAAGCCAAAGAAAATAATTCATTTAGTAATTGTCAGATACATAGTACCAAAGCTGAATCCTAATTATGAAATGTATAAAATTTGGGGAAAATAACCTCCCAGGAAACAAAGATAATAATTTAAAGAAACTGTTTAATAGGGCAATTATATCAATGATTCCTTACTCAATCATGACCAAAGTTATTTCTTATTCAATTAAATATTTCAATATGCAAAATACTTTAGTGTATTTCAAAATTAATTTAAATTGACTGGAAGGAGTTTGTTTTTTTTGTTAAATAGCTGATTAGCACTTTTTTTTAGTCTTCTTTGATCGCAATGTAATTCTCTTTTTTAAAAAATTCTTAAAAAATAAAATATAGTTTTCTGAAACTTTATTTGTGGATTATTAGTTGATTTGAAGCAAATATTATTTACTTTAAGGAAAAAATATTTAAGAAGAAGCGTTTTTTTTTTTTTTTTTAATTCAGCAGTAGATCTAATGTTTTTCTATGGAAACTTTATCTGCAAAACATATTATTTGAAAAATAATTAATTAAAAAATGACACAAGTGCCTTTTTTTATATGATTTTTAAGTACCCAGTAATCTTGAAAATTTAGGAAAATAATCTCCTTAATCTAATAATTTATTGAAGTTTTGAAATGTTAACTTTAAATTTACTATAGTTATCATTCTCATTTTCTGATAATGTTGTGTATGGTCATCCATACTTATAAAAATGGGCACTTTTTATACACCAAAAAAATATCAAAATTCTCTTTAAAATATTGTATTAAATTTTTCCATTTATGCATAGTAAATATAGTTTTACTTAATAATATCATCTAAAGGCTGAAATTAATACAGAATTTTAAGATTTCAAATTTTATAAATTTTTCTAGTTGAAAACAATTCTTGTAAAAATTCATTATTTCATAAAAAAAAAATGTTTTCTTAAGACAATGTGTCCTTAATATATATTATTTACAAAAGCAATTAAAAGCTTTTCTAATTAAATAATGTCATAGTTTTATTGGATTTTTATTTTATGATTCAGAGCAGATTTTCAGTAAATAGTGTTTCTGTTTGACAAAAAACAAATTGACGATTTAAATTCTACAAGGAGTCCTGCTTTTAACTAATATAAATATGAAGATCCAGAAATTTTAATTTAGAAATTTCATATAATTAAATGGGGATAACAGATGTAAAAAAATAAATATTTTTACCAAGATTTTCTATTTAAAAAATAATTTCATTCATTTGTGAAGAAGTCTTGAAAATTTAATTAAAATCCAACATTTATTTGATTTTTAGGAAGGATTAAAAATTTAATAAAATAATCTAAAAATACTTCGGTCTTTCCTTTTAATAATAATATAAACATTTTGACAATAAAACTTTGTTTTTTCTCAAGTTTGGGACCTTTTTTTCTTTTTGTTTTGTTTTTTTGTAAGAAAAGTTTTGGTGGTACCTACTTAAGAGACTAACTCTGTCCAACAGTAGCTGTTACATTTTCAGTCACATTTCATATAATAAAAATAAACTAATGGTACAGAGGTAGTATTGTTTTAAGTATAACTTTTTTATTAGTTTTATGGCTTAAAGCTTTTTAAATTAAAATGTCATCCTCTTAAATTTGTATATAATAAAGTCTGATTTATTTATTTTTTGTCATCAGCATAAAAATAATTTTCTGAATGTAATTTTTAATCTTACATACTTTATTTTCAATTTATATGTTTATTTATTTTTCTTGCAGTGCACCCAACATGTAATATTTTCTTATAATTCTTTATTATTTGTATCCACAGCACCAATATGTAAAGGTGGCTACATTTAAGACAGAAAGCAAAGGCCTCGGTTTAATGACTCTGGATGATCTTCACCCGTAAGTATCATTCTTTTTTGAATACATAAATCTGTTTTTCAATTTGATTAATAGGAGGTTCTGAAAAGTTCAAGTATTTCTTCCCCAAATCCACAATCTTATGTAATCTATTCATAAATTGGTACAGCATACTTGAAATCATCTAGTAAACATTAATACTAGATGCAGACTTTATTATTTTCAACTCTTTTCACACCCAAATTACTGTTCAAGGATTAAAGCTTATGTAGCTCATTTATAATGTGATAGACTATGAACATTAAAAAAAAAGCTATAAAGCATTACTCTGTTCTGTATATCAAATTGCTAAATTAAAATCCCCTAATTTCTTAAAAATAAGTTTCAGAAGCTAGTTCTCAATAAATTTCAGAATTTAACCAATAAATTAGTGATCTTATTAATTTTAATGCTAAAATAATCCACTAAAATATCTGTTTAAAATTATTCTTACTGTTAGCCTGTAAAAGTTTCTAGTTTTAATATTTACTGTTGTTTTACATGGATTTATTTTTTTTTTATGTAGGCATACATTTGTGATGGAGTATGTTGGTGAAGTCCTGGATTACAAAGAATTCAAGAATCGTACAAAACAATATGCAAAAATGGCCAAGAACATTATTACTTTATGTCATTAAATGCTGATGAAGTGATTGACGCAACCTACAGGGGAAATAAATCTCGCTTCATCAACCATAGCTGTGATCCTAATTAAACCCAAAAAAAGTAAGTTAAAATTATTCCTTATGAGTTTTAGATTTTGGTTAATTTTAACCTGAATTTTTTTGTTTGTACAATTTTTTTCAAGCCTAAAACCAATTATTCTGTTTGTTTTCTCTAAAATGCCTATTGAGTCAGTATTA
>CAHIKZ030003898.1:0-10000 GCA_903632075.3 Acanthosepion pharaonis
AAAAGAACCCTCAGACAAGAAGAACTTCCAGCCCAAGTAGATGAAGAAGATTGCCTGAAAAGCCTGAGAAGAATTGGAGCTGCAGACAAGCCTGAAAGTCGATGAGAAGTTAAAGTTCATCCCCGACGGCAGCGAGAAAAGAACCCTCAGACAAGAAGAACTTCCAGCCCAAGTAGATGAAGAAGAAGATTGCCTGAAAGCCTGAGAAGAATTGGAGCTGCAGACAAGCCGAAAAGTCGGGAGGAGTTAGAGTTCATCCCCGGATCCGGCAGCGAAAAAGATTCTGCCCCCTTGCGGACAAGAAGAACTTCGACAGAAGGCCAAGTAGATGAAGAAGAAGATTGCCTGAAAGCCTTGAGAAGAATTGAGCCGAAGACAAGCCGAAGTCGATGAGAAGTTAAAGTTCAGCTCCGGACGGCAGTGAGAAGAGACCACCTCAGACGACAGAAGTTGCGGCTGGGGTTGAACAAGAAATCTTCCACCAAGTTGAAAACAGGAAAACTACCAGCCCAAACAGACTGTCTAAAAGAAGAAGAAATACAACTCAAGTCGGGAGAGAAGAATCAACTGTGAATGATCGATAGAAATTAGCCTGATGTCGAACTGAACCACACCCGACATACATACATGATTCTAGAAAGTAGGTAATCCGACATTTTTTATTGTGTGATAGGCTTGTGCCATAGTCCACAGAGCGGTCGGGAAATGAGAACACTTTTGTTTTTATGTAACGGACTTTAAGATATAAAAGGTTGTTACCCTTTTTATCAGCAATTTGTTTGGTGTCGTGAGTTTTTATTTTATTTGTGTTTTGCCACCCCCGTCGGACTCAACTTCTTGTATCGGCCCCGATCCCTGCTGGTCCTGTCTGTCTAAGATCTAAAACACAGCGTGGGTAGACAGACCGAGATCGTGGTATAGTTGCTTTAGTGACCAGGTATTGAAGCTAGAGGGAAAGGCGAGGCTGGTGATCATCTGACCAAAGGGGTTGAGGAGCACGCTTGGACCCAGGAGGAGCGACCAGGAGGAGCGACGTCACCGTTAACGCTGTAACCAAAGGATCCGACACTGGGCCAGGTGTAACCGTCACAATTGATATCTACAGAAAGTTTAAATTCTTCAGACACGTTGAAGTTACACATTAATATTGATATAAAGTTAAATCTTGTTTAAATCCAACCTTTGATGATGAAAACAAATTGTTTTTGTTTTCAGTTCTGCATTTCTACTATTTCCACTCGTTTTATACCGTTGGAATTTACCAGCTTTCAATTTAGTCAGTGAAGCTACTTTTCTAAAATTAAAAGTTAAGAAAATGGGCCCAATAATATTTTTGTGAACAAATAAAAACTCTACTCCAATGCATATTTTTTCAACAAGACAAATTCTGATTGTCATCAATTTTCAGAAGTAAAATATCACCATGTTGTGATTAATAAAAATTCACACAAGTTTGGTAATTAGTCTATTTGCCAAAAGTGATAAAACTAACACAAAGACGATGACAGATTATACAATACATAACAAAGGTTTCTTTTGAAAATCAATCTGACAAAGAAAAATGGAATTAATGTCTTATTTTTTCTTGACACTATTATCAAAGTAATGTATCAAAGTATTAGATTTAGAAACAAAAGAACAATTAAAATAATTTCTTTTGAAGTAAAATTAACATGAAATTAAGATGGAGACACAAATCAAAGTGATAAAATTACCAATTTCTAGAGTACAAGAACAAAGTATTTTACTGCTAAAAGATAAAACAAATGATGAAATCAGTCTTGCTGATTTGACTTGTGAGAAATCAATTGAGGTAGAGTGAGAAAGAATTCTACATTCTAGCACTAAGAATCAAGCTAAATTAAAATAACACATTTATAGTATAAAAACTTATTCTATGTAGTGAGTACATAATTTTTCACTGAGTATTGTTCTCACATCTTTACATATATCTATGAATTACTATTTAAATATTTTGTGATTCAAAACCATTTTTTTTTGTTATTGATAGCCTTTTCTTTGTACTTCTTTTTTGCAGTGATGGTCACAGCATGTTAGTCAGTAATAAACTCAGTGAATAAGAGCTGATGAAAACATCACAGACTAAATGAACATTAATCAAGTAAAAACTGTGATTCACGCTGCTTATAGATTACTCTAAATTTGTACACTGGTAAATTCTTGTATATATTTTATTTCAATATTTTTATGCTTATTTTACCTCCAACAGGTAAAACGGTTTTGCCTAAGATATGTTTATTTTTTACATTTTTTTAAAATATTTTCACTCCATTTTAATGTGCATGCATATTTTTCTTTTTTTCACTGGGAAAAGACGTTGGTACATTTATGTCCATAAATTTTTTTATGAAATATAAGCCACATGTTATGGGCACAGGGCCAGAATATTTTATAGAATAGATAATAATACAAGTTATACAATCTCTTACTAGCATTCATAGAAATTAGATCCAATAGTTACCTTGCCTTATTAATGATGCTTGACAGAACAACATTTCATTCAAATAGTGAATTTTTTTTTTTTATTTTGACTCTTGCAATAAAAAATTAAAGTGAAAAGTGTTTAGGTACATATGCATGCATGTAAAACAAACATACACACACACACATATATATATATATATATATATATATGCATGCCCACACATGCATGCAGAATAGAGATGTTACATTAAAATATATATAATGTTTATTAAAAAGAAAAGAAATAAGAATAGATAGAAAACAAAAGCTCCAGATAGTGAAATAGAGAGAGAAGTGCCAAAAGAGTAAATATATTTGTGTAGGTAAAAAAAATAAGCAGAGATATTGGATTTAAAATTATCAAATTGGTTGATATGAATAAATGAAGAAATTTTTGCTTCTATGTCATATAGCATTCATTTTTTTTCCTTAACATCTCTCATCACTAAAAACTCTGATTTACAGATAGAAAATATTTGTGAAATGAAATAACTCTGAAGATAAAAATCTTGTCTTGATCATTCCAATCCTCATTTCTCCATCGAATTACAGATGCTCAAATTGAAAGAGTTGAGGAAATGTTTACCATGAGCTGGAGATTAAGTTTAGCAACTACAATAACAAAAAGCAACACTCAATCACACACACACACATATATATATATATATATATATATATATATATATATATATATATATATATATATGGGTGTGCGTGCATGTAAACACACATATACTTGCTGCATCTGATTGTGAATTGCAGATCACATTCCCACAAGAGACGATTTACATTCAACAGATGATTAATACTATACATTTTTCATTCTTTTTTCGCAAATAATCTTCAGGCTTATACCATTTTGGAGGCCATGTTGACAATTTCTCACTTGCCATTATTTTATATCATATGATAATAATAGGGCAACTTTTTAATTATTTATTACAATTGTCTAAATATTTTATTCCCCATCTGACCCTTATATTTTGATGAAGATAACAATTAAAGTTCATTCAAAAGATTAATAATACTACAAGTGAAATAACATGGGCATGATAAGATAAGTTTGTTATATGCCAGTAAATTTTGTCAACCAGCAGTATTTTGAATCAAGCACTTTCAGCTATTGTCACATTAATGTTGGATCCACACAGAGACAATTTATTATTCCAACTTACAAAAGGATAATGCTTTCTTTCATTCACTTGACTGATTTTATTAAGTCCAATGATCTGGCTGTGTATCCAACTGAAGGAATCATTTGGTGATAAGCATATTATAAGCAAGAAACTCTCAAGTAATGCGGTTAAAGTATTCATTTACTATTGTCAATCAATTGGAAAGACAAACCTATAAACAGTGCTGCTCATTCCAACAATTAAATTCCCAGTAACATTTCTACCGAAGGGTACTTTTTGTAATCGTATCATTGCAGAGATAAGCAACTGACCCTGTTGATATTACAATAAACTGATTGCTAACCCATGGGTATAAGTTTTCAGCTGCATCTGCTGAGATATGCCAGTTCATTATAAGGGAATGGCTTAAACAAAGTGTTCACTCTCTAAGACATTTTATCAAGATATCTGATGATGATGATGATGATGATATAGAACACAGGAAGAAGTGAGTCCATGCCTTTCAAATGATATTAGTTTAAACTAAACATAAGTAGGTTCAACCAGAATTTAAATTTAGCTTTGAACAAGCCAAATTGAAATTCTGATTGAGTCTACTTTTTTTTCCCATGCCAATAATCCTTATGCTACATTGCGCCTCTTGAATATAACTAACACATTATAAAACCTTTCCAAGTTTTACTAAGTGACCTAACAAACGGATCTCTAAGAATTTCAAATTTATCAAAGGGACCAATGGTCATTTTACTCCCCTCCTTCAAAGTATTTCTTTTGGGACTTCATGGGTGCTTATCCTAAAATCCCTTCCACTTCCAAAACAATCTCCAAAGTCCACTTTCAGAAAATATCAGTTTCTATCACATTTTCCTTAATCTCATCCATGGCATTTCAAGGCTGATTTTAACCAGGAGGAAAGCTAGAAGTAGCAGGGAGCCAAATCTGGGCTGTAGAGAGATGGCAGACATGAATGGCAAGATGTTTTGTTAAAAAAACATTTCCCAAAATGTGAAGAATCTACACACTCATTACTCATTGCGAATGCAATGGTCACACAATACACAAACTTACTCAACAGCATTTTACTGCCAGCTGAGTAACCCCACTGAAGAGAGTCTGTTCATACATAACTGCCTTCTTATTACTCATACATATAAGTTACTGCAATGTTAAGCAACCATTTTGAGATATTCAAAATAGAACATTCTCAACACACCTAGCATAGAAATGAACACTGCATGGGAATCTGCCTCTAATTATGAAAGAACATTAAACTCAAACATTTCATCAACTAATTATACTACTCAAGTTCAGTTGAAGAGACAGGCAAATGACATTAATCATAACATTAAAATTTTCCATCACCAAATTGTCCTACTGTAAACATGGCATAGTAGATAAAAACTGGTTAAGCAAGATATCTTACCTGGTGGTTACATGTTCAATTCTTGATTTGGGTAGTACAAAAAAAATTTTTTATTTTTTTTCTGCAGAAGAAATAATCTACATCACAAGGACAAATTAGCTGAGCTGATATATCCTTTAACATGGACAGCAAAATGAAAAAAAATTGCATAGATTTTAAATTTCAAGGGTTTCAGTCAAAATTCTCAGGTTAACAACTATAGGAGATACCTGAGGAAGGCCAGAAGATACAATGTTATGATATTAACCAAAATGACGGCATTTATCTGAGTAAATATATTTCCAATAAAAATAACAAAGATGACATTTCTGGGCCAAAAGAAACATTAAATGAAAGACAGCTTTTAAAATAATACAGCAATAGAGTAAAAAAAGTCAATAAATGAATGTCAAGGCAAGTTTATCAATGTGTTAAAAATACAGTTAAATCGAATGCCTTTTTATTGCCTTTCTTGATTTTTAATCTTTTTTTCTTAGCAAAAGTGATTTATAGTGTGAAACTGTAAATAAAATTCAGAATCACAGATATAATTCTTTGCTAGAAAATATCAACAGGAACAGATTTAAATACTGGGTGGTCAAAAAATTTAATTGGCTTAACAAGTAAAAATAAAGACCAATTGTTTTTTGGGGGTTTCTTTTTTCCATTTTCAACATTTACTGTTTTATTTCACTATCTTTTACCACCATCCAGACAACTTCCTAATTTAATCTTGCTGAACCTTTTTATGTTTCTGACAAAAGAACTACTCTAATAGACTTTTGTAGTCTTTCAGGAAACTGAAATTATTTTCATTAAGAAAATACTGCAAAACTGCAATAAATGGTAACCTGAAGATGTAATATTTGGTGAATAACAATTCTTTAAAGTCTTGATTTAAGTATTTTCAGTTTGTTGCCTATTTCCCATGTCATGTTAATTATCCTTGTAATGAGTTGGTCGGTCAATTTGACACCCCCAAAGTGAGTGGAGGTGGGCAGGCACGGGAACTGTGATTGGTAGCTGGCTTGTTGGTGTTTTGCATAGGTGAGTTACCAAGCTCTATGTAAAGGGCTGGAATGAGAAGGAGGGTAGTTGTTTTGAGTCTCAGAAGTGGAGACTGTGTCCGTCGCTATGACAGCAGTAGAGAAAGAGACAAAATCATTTATTTTTTCGTGACACATTCCAACACAATTCTCAAGTAGTTTCTTCATTTGATTTCTATCAACTGCAACTGGTCTACTTAACCGTGGAATATTATTTAGCAAGTAATCTCCAATATGAAACTTCAGAAACCACTTTTGACTCAATCAATCATCCACACAACATTCATCACAAACTACACAAAACATTTTTAACACTGAAATCACATTTTAACCTTTCTTAAAATAAGAAAAGCTTAATAAAACCAAAAATGTTGCTTATTTTCTCCTATCTTTGATGTTAAAATTAACACTTTCACTGCTGACTTGTTATAGTATTGTTGCCTGGCTATACTGTCCCATTTTGGGAAAATAGAAAAGAATTTCCTGTTTACTGAGCATTTAGAAACTGATTGCAATTTCTCAAGGTTGTCACCATTTTGTTTTCAGTCAGGTACTCTGCAATACAAACTAATCTAAATGACATCTACAACATAAGACATAATAAAATACACCATAAAACAGGTTGTACTATATGCTGCTATATGTCTACATTGGTTTGGAAATAGCACTAAGCATGAGTTAGTTTAAATCACAAATGTTAGAGACCAATATTTCACTGTCTGGAAAATGTATACACAGGGTGAATGAAAAGTAACTCCGCATTTTAAAATACTTATAATTTATTTATTAACTATAATTTTTACAAGAAATGGATATGAGAGGAAACTGTTTGGCATAAGGTTTTATTTAAAATTCGATATGTGCACCAGATTTTGCTACCAATTTCTCAAGCTGCTCAGGAATTGCATCAACTGATTTCACCAAGATCTCTTGTGGTATGGAAAACATAACATCATGTATTCGCCCTCCAATTTCTTCCAAAGTCTTGCTTTGTTATAATAGACTTTCTCCTTTAACCAACCCCCAAAGAAAAAAGTCACAGGGTGTTAAGTCAGGACCACCTGGCTAGCCACTCATACATCAAATAGGGAATTACTTTTCAAACACCCTGTAAATGTCAACAGCAGATAATGTAAGTTTCGTAAAGATGTATATGTATGTCCACAACAGCAAAAGTGTTAATAAATCAAAAATTAATACATCAATTCTAATAAACATTCTTTCTAAATGCACACTGATATAACAATTTTAACAATAGAATAAAAAGCAATGTTTTATTTTAATGAAGTTAATTATAACTAAATGCTTCTAATTCCATTTAACATCAAACTTTTTAGAAACTGCGACACTGAAATCAAAAGGTGGATTGGGATAACTAAAGGTAAAATTTTGAAAGCTAAGCAGATATCGAGCCCTTGGTGACATCCAACAAGCTTTGTTAAGTATCAGGACTGTCTCAGAATTCAGTGTTCCTGGTCACAGAAGTTGAGGTAGACCTAGGAAGACATGGAAGGACTGCACTGGGATGTATGTGCAGGAGTGCGACCTTGCCTACATTAGCCCGCTTGACAGGGATGCTTTGAAAGAAGACTGCTGCCTAATCCCAGTCACTGGGAAACCTGCAGCAGTATAATCAAAGCTCCAGATTTTGACTTGACTTAGCAGAGTATCAAGAAACAGAAAAAAAAAATTGTTAAAAACAAAGAAAAGAGTACTGAACTGTTATGTGATATAAATCATCCTATATGGCAGTAAATACTTGACAATCTTCTCAATGACAGAGAAGAGACTTGAAGCAACAGAAATGTGGTTCTACAGAAGAATGCTGATGATATCATGAACTGAATGTGTGTGCAATGACAAATTTTTATAGAAAATGGAAAGAAAAAGTAAATTAATATTTAACATCAGAACAAGACAGTTGAAAATTCTAAGACCATGATGAGAAAAGCAGGCTTGGAAAATCTGATACTCATGGGATAGATTAAAGGCAAGGGGGAGAGGAGGAAAATAATCTATAACCTACTTAGTAAGCTTGAGTAAATGGATAGCAAAACAAAGTTTAAAAAATGTTTTATAGATAACATCAATAGTAATTGGTAATCAATACAAATATTGCTAAAGCAATGTTTCCATTGCTTTCTTTCTCATTTCTATGCCTTTATTCTATCAACTCTGATTGGCTTTTACTTGGAATGGATAAAATAACAAATATATATATATATATATATATATATATATATATATATATATAAACTTTTTCCTTTTTATATATATTTGAGTTTAGTTAGACAAGACATTAAGACTCTTATATTTCAGTATCTGTGTAAGTGTCCTGAAATAGGAGAATGGTTCTTAAAATCTGTTTTAAGTATAAAAGATTTATATTCAAAAGGCATTATGAATTTTACAAATGTTAAACTAATCTTAAAAGAGGAAAGGTGCCAGAACATGAACTGAAGATTCAATTGTCTACAAGATACTCTTTAATGTAGAGCCACATGTGGAGTGATTTTCATGTTTAATTCTCCAAAGAAACTTCTTTTCATGTAACTTAAGGACTTACTATTTTTTTCTAACTTTAAACTTTACAATTTAACTTTATTACTGATTCTCTATTAATCTTCTTTTCTCCATTTGGTATCTTCACTATCATTATATTCAATCCATTTAATAGTTTATATATATATTTTCAACATCGTACACTAAAAACCTCAGTCATGATGACTTATGACTTTATGCTATTCCATATAAATGGCATAATTTATATTTTGCTCATCTCAAATAGGTAGTTATTAAAAGGTATTACCAAATTATAGCAATGGTCATAGAATTGTTTTTTTAATTTTAAAGAATATTGCAATAATTTTATTATCTTTGAAGGTTTAATTCTGACTTTAATTGGGAAAAACAGTTGGAGTTGTAGAAAAATAAAAAAATACTTTTGCACACTTACATCAGGTTTTACTGTTTATAAAATCAATCTTTTTTATCCAAACTGAACTTTGATTACATCATGTTTCATGTCTGTCAACAGAAAAAGTTAAACTCTGCAATTAATAATCTACCAAATATAAAGAATCAATTGTAGAAATATAAGATTCACAACAATAAAAATTACTTAATGATTATACAACTGAATTTTCAAAATTATTTACTTTGTACATCAGATAGACTGAAAACTACATCTGTTTATTGACTATTCAATGGCTACGTGAGTAGTGAGTACACTTTCCTTACCAATATGTGATAGAAAGAGAGAGATATGATAAAAATATAATTTTAAGGAATGCTATTTTTATGGGTAAAAATGCTCAATATCAGAGATAGAGTGTATATAAAGGTGGACAGTGTATAAAAATTTTCCTGATCATTTGGAAAGTTTTTACACATTCTAAAAGAAAATACTTGTATGAATGCAAGAAAAATTTAATAAAAATCTCAATTGCAATGCCTTGTCAGCCATCTGCAAAAACTTGTGTGTGCGTGTGTGTGTATACTGGCAAAGAAATGAGCATGCATGATGAAAAAATGCACCAAACTTAAAAACAAAATCTTTGTTATTATTAAGATGAAATACCAAAGGATTTTTTTGATTATTAAATTATATTTTTTTATCCTTTTTAGAATTTTCAAAATTTTTGTTAAAAATTAATTTTTACAAAAATTTTCATTTTTTTTAAATTTTAATTAGAGTGATTTATAAAGTTTTAAATTTTTTAAATTTTGTATTAAATTATACAGGTCAGGTGATATTGTTAATATTAAGTAAAAACTATATTTACTAATCATAAATGGAAAAGTTTACTAAGATTCAGTGAATTTTGAATTTATCAACAATTTTTAGTGATTTCAAAAAGAAAATCTCTTTCCAGTCAATTTAAATTAGTCTTTTTTTACAAAAGTATTTTGCTTATTGGAAATATTAAATA
>CAHIKZ030003898.1:12500-54606 GCA_903632075.3 Acanthosepion pharaonis
TATATATATATATACACACATATATATATATATATATATATATATATATAAAAAAGAATTATGAAATAGTGGTTCCAAAGAGAATAAATTTTCCAATTATATTTAAAAAAAGGGGTGGATAAACGTTTTTGGTTTTGGATTTATTGAAAAAAATATTATACTGTTTTACATAAAAAAAATGTACTGCCGTTTTTTCTGGACCAGAAAGACCAGACCAAAAAAAATTAGAATATATTTTCCAAAATCTGATTTAACCAAAACGTTTTTTATATTTTATATATTATATATATATATATATATATATATATATATATATATATATATATATATATATATATATATATAAAATATAAATATAAGTATCTGTCTATATTTCTGAGATAAGGTATTATGTATATTATTTACATTATTCGGACTATTGTCCTCATCTTTGTCGGCATATTTATTACAACATTTTGATCGTTTTGTACACTTCTTCAGGTGGTTGGAATGTCCAACTGAAGCCTTTTATTTTGCTCAAATTTTAGACTTTTCTTGTTCCACATACCATGTCTAATGGATGTCAGTTATCAGTTATCTCCTGTTAATTCCCCTCTCAAAGTTAATATTTGCCTTAGATGGGTATTGAACTCACACTCTTTGGGTCCTGTCACTGGATCTATATAACACATTTATCCACTGTGTCATGTGTTCTTTAGGGTATCTGTGGCGAATAAAGAAATCAGCAACCAGCGAGTAAATTCAAGCTCTCCCAGCTGGTATTTCGACCTTGAGTCGTTCCTTTTTGAGTTGTGTCTCAAAATCGCACTAACAGACCGTTCTTGTGCCAACCATGAACGTCACTCGAAGAACTAATATTTATTTGCATTAAAACATACAAAATGTGGCACATGGCCGAAGAGGGGGATGGGGAATGACGGTCTTCTTCTGTCTTAATCTAAAACTTAGCTAGTCACAGACACTGACCCAAACATGCCAACAATAATCCAATCACCAAAACATCACATTCACTCCTACCTTTCTTACTACGTCCACCATAATACCTCATTTTCTCTATGACGTCCTAAACTAGTCCCCTTATGTACAAATATTGTTGTGGGGGAGGGTCATAAAATAAAAACTTTTAAAAATCCCCAAATGAATATTTACAAAATGAATTAATTATTTACAATAAAACTAAACAAAAATGAGTTAGTAATAAAACCCCCCACAAACTATGAATGTGGCAGAAATATCAGTTAACCGGACGAAATCGATGCGGGACTAAGAAAATGAGTACACATTCAAACCATCAAGCATTCACACAAACACTCACTCATTCATACACAACAACAAATACGAAAAACACACACCCGAAACGAAAGGCGCCCCGCATCCACCAGAAAACTGACATCACTAACCACCTAACGAGGGAGGGGATGGGGAATTAAACAAAAAAAAAAAAATAGGGACAGAAATAAAAAGGGACCAATGAGCTTACATACCCTAGCTAAGTTAAACTGGGGAAAAAAAATAGGAAAACTAAAATTCAAAAAAAAAACCTAGTCTAGCCTAATATCTGGGTGGGTTGTCTATGTTCAACCCTGTTAGGACAAAATTCTGTGCCTAACCGACATCCAAATGCCACTCCAGGTCAGCCCCTTTCACTCTACACATTCGCGCAAGATTCACCCACCTTTTGCCGAATTCTGATGATGGGAGTTGCCGCCTTTCCGTCCTAATCTTGACTTTAAGCTGATGCCTAAAGTACAAGATCAGTTGGGAAGAGGTGAACTTCTCGCCTTCATAGAATCCCTTCTGTCGCGTCGTCCAAATCACGACTCGCATAACCCCTAGTAAGCAACAGAACACATAGTGTTCAGCCTTCGTCAATTGCGATACCACATTGCTACAAACAGAACTGGCTTCCAGGACAAAAAACTTTCCCTGCAGCATGCGAACCATGAGGCCTTCAACAAACTTGCACAACGGCACTACCGCCTTGCACTGAAAAAAGGCGTGACCAATGGTCTCGACATTCCCAGTACAGCGACGACAGTTTGGATATTTCTCCAAGCCTGCTGAACAAAGTCTTTTGCCGACCCAGAGGGCCCCGCGAATCATCAGCCAGGTGAGTGATGCCTCATCGTTATTGAGACATTTCAGCCCAGGCGCCCAAGGCCATATCGAGCGAGCCTCCTGCTTCGTAAGACCGAGCTCGTCGATCAGACCATCTTGAACAGACCCCCTAACTAACACTCGATATAATGCCTTACGAGACAACGCTTGGGCGTCGGAGAGGCCATCCGACGTCCGGAAGAAGAGTTTCAAAGCACGACGACATTCACGGTAGAAGGAGCACTCGCTACGAGGAGTACGACCGGCCTCCTCCTCGCACGAGTGCACACTTCTCAGGGATGGGAAATGTATACGGACATCTTCTTTCCAAAAGGTGCCTACCTCATCCAAACCGCGACACATTCGGTCTAGAAAGGTAATGCGTAGCATATATTGACGAATCTCAATGCTAGGCATCCCCAGACCGCCCTCAGAGGGATGAAGGCAACAGATCTCGCGACATACCATATGGGCCTTGCCTCTCCACAAGAAAGAGAACAAGGCCTTGACTAATGACATTAGTCGGGCATACGGGAGTGGAAGCACAGAAAGACGGTAGAGGAGGATCGGATAGATGTGTGAAACACAAACCTCCGCCCTTCCCTTCAGGGAAAGTCTCCTCCGAGACCACAGATTAGCCGCGGCCTCGGCCCGCCCCTTGTACCTCCGACCAATTCTTTTTCCAACTGGAGATCAGGACCGAACCAGACGCCGAGTATCTTGATCGGCCCATCCGTCCAGAGGAAAGGTCCGGAAGAGAAACTCCTTCCACGCACCCAACCGCAAGCCCACAGACTTATCGCGGTTGATTTTGGCCCTGTCACCATCTCATACCCACTGATCTGCTTACTGACTTCGTTAATCTCGGCTCTGCTCGACACAAGAACCGAAACGTCGTCAGCATAGGCAGAATACCTGGCCGAGGTGGAAGCACCAGGCAGCGAAATACCGCGTAGGACCGGATTCGCCTTTAACTTGCGAAGGAAAGGCTCCAACGCAAGAACGTAAAGCAGAGGCGATAGCGGACAACCTTGACGAATGGAGCGAGACAATACGAAAGGCTTCGATCTTACCCCATTCACTTCCACCAGCGCACCGGGGTCGCATACAAGAGTCGGATCCAGGAGCGAAAGTCGGCTCCGAAACCGGCCGCCGAAAGGACAGCCTCCAGAAATCGATGGTCAACCCTATCGAAGGCCTTGGACTGATCTAAATTGATCAGCGCGGCTTCACTGTCGACTTGTTCTAAGATCAAGCGTACCATATGAAGGTTATCCTGAATAGTCCTGCCCTTCACAGCACAAGTCTGTTCAGGGCCAATCAGACTAGACAGGACAAGCTGCAAACGGTTGGCTAAGATCTTCGCCAAAATCTTTAAGTCAGTATTTAACATCGTTAAAGGGCGAAAGTTCCCTAACCCATCCCCACCGTCCTTGTCCTTACGCAGCAACTTGATGACACCCCTGGTGAAGCGTTGAGGTAAAGACCCTGCCTCATCCAGTGGTTGTACATCAGTTCCAGCAAAGGAACAAAAACGTGCGACAACCTCAAGTAAACTTCGTAGGGAAGACCATCTAATCCCGGAGACTTATCCAGGCCAACCTGCTTCAGCGCTTCCCAGATTTCCGACTCTGTTATGGGACCCTCGCACCTAGCCACTTCAGCTGCCGAAAAGGCAGGGAAAGTCAGCTAAATAGGCGTCGAACTGAGCAGAGCTCAGACCGGGCTCCCTGGTGAAAAAGCTCCTGAAAGTAATTCGAAAGACCTCACATATGCCCGCGTTTGTAGTCACGGTCCGCTTATCCGGTAATGTGACGCACGCTATATGTCGCCTGGCCGCGTTTCGATTTTTTCCTCTACACGCAGTTCAGCGGCCATATTCGTTGCCTCAGAAGACATTCTTTTAACCTAGCCCTAACTACCAGAGCTTGATCCTTCTTGATAAGCAAGGAGGCCAACTCTGCCTTAGCTAAGACTATGTCCCCACTAACACGGGATTTCACGGCCCGATCAACTTTTTTCTTCTAAAGCCGTTTGCGCCGCTAATTTATCTAAATTGAGCCGACGACTAAAGATCGGCAGCAAAAAATCTTAGATTTTAAATTGCCCCACCAAGCATTTCCCACAACCGCCCCGTCAATTCCCTCTGGATCGTTAGTAGCAGCTGGTCCCGAAACCCTGATCACTGAAAAGCGAACAGTTCAATTTCCAGTAACCAGCCAACCTAACCTTAGGCTTATCTAAGTTTACACGGACCCGGACAAGCCTATGATCCGTATAAACTATATAATGGAAACTTGGACACCTAAGAGCCCTACATCGACTCTCCTAACTAAGACTCGGTCCAAGGTAGCTCGCAAGCGAGCCAGGAGCCGAGCTGCCACTAGTTGTCCAAGTCCATACTACCTCCGAGGGTGTTCATTCCGGAACTTATCGACGAGATCAAACCCATCGATAAAGTCCCGAAATGGTTTCACATCCGGGTTTTAGTACCTTTTTGTGCCCTATACGATCTATATCGGGGTCAAGGACGGCATTCAATCCCCGCTAAAACTACCCGACGAGACGTCGTCAAGAACGGCGCGATCTGCCGAAACAAAGCAGGCCGCTCGGAATGGATATTGGGCGCATAAACCCCAATGAGACGAAGAACTTATCCTTTATGGTAACATCCAGCACGCAAAGCCTGCCGCCGGATCCGCGAAGACAAGGGTACATGCAGCCTTCAAAGACCTGCTCACTAGCCAAGAGACACCCCTCGAACAACCATCAAAACAAGCTGAATTAGACAGTATGTCCTCACGATCATGAGAAGAAAACCGGGTCTCTTGTAAACAACATATATTCACCCCGAGGCGCTGAAGGTCACGAGAGAGCCTCGCCCTGCGAGACTCGGACCTCAGGCCCCGGGCATTCAAACTAGCTAACCAGAGAGCCATTGTGAAGCCGATTAGGGTTGCCCTTCAGGATAGAACATGGCTGGGGTGAGGACACCCACAGCTTGTCCCATTGAGCCAGACACCATCTCAGTATCGAGCGTGTCATCCTGGGACAAGCCGCCGATGTCCGCAGGATATGTTAATTTAAGGGCTCTATAAAGGGATGGGTGAACAAAATGAATAGGGACCCTCCTTTATAATTTTGTTTTCATCCAAATTTTCTTCAAAAAGGACGGCAGCTGGGGCACCACTTTTAAGGATGATTTTGCCTCCTCTATCATGCCCCAGATCTCCCGCGTACCCGGGCCAGTTCTTATGACAGTCAGTTGGTTTGAGGGCCTTGTGGAAATTTTCCGGCACCTCCACATCCACCCCCTTGATGTGCCGGAAATTCCATAAAAAAAAAGGGCTTCGGGTTTTTCGTTTGCCCGAACACCCTTTCCGCCTGTTCCCGGGATACGTGGCAGACGTCTTCCCCTGGGAGATATGGTGGTTTGATTTTTTTTTTTTTTTTCTGTGACAACACGATGAATCTGGGCTCCTTACCCTTTTCTTTTGTGGAGACTGGATAGGTGTTGAAATGGGTGTGATGTTTGGAGTAGTAGTGGGGTGTCATGCCCGAAGGCGTCCTCACAGGTGAAGGTTTTGATGAAGAAAATTTTTTTGACGGTGAGTTTGACAGAGATTTAGGTGGAGGAGGTTTCAAAAAATCTTTTTGGATGATGTGGGGAAGACAGGGGCAGAGAATAGGGGCCCGGTGCCCCAGCGATTTTATATTTTTATCCCGCTTGGCCATCCAATTATCCTTTTATTTTTTTAAATCTAGGATTTTTTTCCAGCTTGGCTCATTCATTTTTTGAGAGTTTGCTTGCGTTTTTTTCATACGATGTCGAGGCGTCGCCCTCAGAGCTGACAGAGGGAATGGGGCTGTAGGTGACTTTGTCCCTGGTGTCATGTTGGGACTGAGGAACCGCTGTTTGGGTTTTCCCTTGCCCCTAACCAACGAGGATCCATTCAATCTCCCCCTTCTCCTTATCCACACTAGTGGCAGGCGTTGGTTTCGGGGGTAATGTGGGTTTGGACCCAACCGAGGGACTTTGCCCATCGGTCCGCCTCGCAGCTAGACCCATTACAGGTGCCGCGGATTTTTCCTTATCGGCCAAGGGGGAATTTTGGTCACCTACGACCGGAACCCAGGGGCCTTCTTCCCTGGGCAGGAGGAGGAAAGGTGACCAGTCTCTCCACACCTCCAGTAAGTCGGACGCCTACCAGTCACTATGACCGGCATTTTCCGGTCGCCTAACACCAAACAGTTGGGGACGGACTTGAAGGCCTCTTGATCAAAGCATATGAGACAAAGTCCATCCCCCGTTCAGATTGTCGGAGAGAGCCCCTAAAATCTGGTGTGGTGCATAAAAAAATGCAGCCAGAAGCTCTCCCGAAATTTGAGGAGGAACCTCAAAAACGGCCACCCTGGTCCGCCTGCGGCCTTCATATTCAGTTCTCAAAATAAAATCTTTCGTGATTAATTCCTTTTTGGCCATGGCCAGGCAATCTTCTGGTGTGGGGCAGAATGTCCCACATGAAAACCCCTACCTTTAATAACTCTTTGGGGTTTTATCCCCAGGGACAAAAGTGATTTGATCACAGTGTCTTTTGTGGAGCGACAAATCTTTCGGGTTTTTTTGTCGACCACAAAAAACGGTCACCATTCTCTTTGAGAACATATCGAGTTCCTGGACATCATCGACGAACCCATCTTTATTAACAAGATGGGCGTTCTTCGCCTTATCCAGGAAATCCGCCATGTTCAGAATACAACTGGGGGGGACTTCCAGCAAGAGGGCAACTCCTCTTTGGTCTTATTTTGCGCCTCTTTAGGCACTTGGTCTGGTTTAGAGGCATCTGTTTTTTTGGAGATGCTTTTGTCTGTTTTTGGGCTGACATCAGCCCTTTTTTCAATTTTCTTCTCAGAGTGGTCGGCTTATTTTGCCGAACCAAACAGGTCTTTTTTAACATTGGCCTGACTATTGCCGTCTGCCATGTTGGAAAAAAAAAGGGGTGGAAACTACCACCTGCGGGTTTTAAAATTCTTCACAATCACGGGGGAGGAGTTGGGAAAATAAAAAAATATAAAATAAATAAAAAAAGCCTGGATAACCCAGGAAATAAAACTTTAAAATAAAAAAAAAACTGAAAAAAAATAAACAGTTTAAGACTTTTTTTTTAAACAAACAAAAAAATAAAAAATGGCGCCCGAAGGCAGCCGAAAATAAAAGAAAAACCAAAAACTTCCCTTTTTTTCACAAAACTTTCAAATGTAAAAAAAAAGAATAAAAAAGGATAATTTTTTTTGCTAACTGGTTTAAAAAAAATGAATTAAAAAAAAAATAAACTAGTCAAAAACAAACAAAAAGGAGAAAAAGGCGACTGAAGTCGCTAAAAAAATAAAAAAAAATTAAACAAAAGGTTCTTTTTTTTTTTTTTAAACTGTTCTGACAATTTTTTTTCAGAGAAAAATAAACAAAATAAAAAAAAGTCGTCCGGTAAGACTTTTGTCAAACCGGACTAAAAAAAAAAAATGAAAAAAAGAAAAAAAACAAATTAAAAACAAACAAAAGAAAACAGAAAAAAAATTAAAAGAATGAAACTAAAACAATAACTTATCAGGCAAACGTCCGGTTTCAAAAAAAAAAAAGTTTCTTCCTAAATTAAGTAAAGCAAATGAAAAGAAAAAAGTTTGCCAGTAGTACAAAAAAATAAAAAAAAATAAGGTCAAAAAAACAGTCAAACAAAAAAAAAAAAACCAGTTGGGTTTAAAATCCATCCATATTGGGATTCTTTATAAAGTGATCCGCAATCGAAGACCCAAATCGAAAAGAAATGGTATCGCCCAAATTAAAAGTTTTTTGTTTTGCTTTTTATTTTATTAACCCCAACGTCTTTTATGAAAGGTTCTTATTTAATCGCATACAGTTTAAATTTCAAATGGTAAATAACAGAATTAATATGGTGGTTGGGTTAAACAAAATTTTTTAAAAATGCAATGGACTTAGTTTGAAAGATAACACGAACGTTTTGTAAAATAACGTTGAACAAAAAAAGGAAGGAAGATAATCCTTAAATAAAACCACAAAAATGCTTTTATCTCCGGGCATTTACCCACTAGAAGTTTTTTTACATTTTTGTTAACAAATATTCTTTTTTGGTGGGAAAACCGATTGAACAATGTTCAACGGTTAAAAAAATTCACAAATTCTGTTAAACAACTGATTTCTGTTTTAAGGTGTCACCCGAACAAATCATTAAAACCCTATGTGTCTTAATCAAATTTATTTTTTGTCGTTTGCTCAAATTAAGTTTTTAGCCCTGTAAAAAGTATTACTTCCTGACAAAAACAGAGGTCATAAACAAGGAAGATTTCTTTGAACATGAACATCTAAGAATTTTTATTAATTGACCTCCTTATATTTTTTTAAATTGGATGAACACCGTTGGTAAAAAAAAAATTGATCACTTCGATTTTGGCTGGACAAAAAAATAGTGTCATCCACATATTTTAAATTAAATTTTCCAACAAAAGTTTTTCCTATTTAAAACCCTCAAAATCAATTAAAAAAAGGACCCAAAAGCAGAACCCAAATAACACACCAAATCTGATGATACATAATATTGTCAAATCACTTCGATTGTAACACGTATGGGTCTTCGATTGGATCACTTTATCCAAATAATCCAAATAGTGCTTTTTATGTGAAATGGTTTTCCGTTTTGTAAGTTTGTTTTAATTCTTATCTTAAGGTGTTATATATATATATATATATATATATATATATATTGTTTATATATATTACAATACTGATACAGCATTTATTGGTATATATATAAATATATTTTTTCCCTGTTAACTCAAATGTCATCCATGGCAGACTTTTCTTTTTTTAAAAAAATAATTTTGTTCCCATTTAACAGTTTTACTTTAAAACAAGACAGTGTGTTTTTGTCTTAAATATAAAAAACAAATAAAATTTCTTGATTTTTTCATTAATATTTTTATATATATATATACATAAATATATATATATAATGAGCGGGATCCTAAATTTTAAAATCATCCCATGAATTTCAAATAATAGTAATATTAATTATATTATTTCATAGCAAGTTAAGTGTTTGTGGAATTTCAAAATTATTTCATTCCCTGTGTTTGTGAAATCATTCACATTCAAATTCATGAAAAAAAAAAAAAAATTAAAAGAATTCTTCTTTTTTGCCTGTTTCTTTTATTTTCCATTCTATTTTTTGGTGTTTCAATTTCGTTTCTATATCAAAATAAATATAAAAATATATATTTATATATACATTCATGAATATAAACTGTGTGTCTTGTATTGGTTTGATTTTGGTGAGCCATTTTTTTTTACTGGTTAACAAAATTTTTTTAAAGAAAAAGCCAAGAAAATAATACTAATATTGTCAATAAAATTGATCTTTTATTATATAATAAAGTTTTGATTTTTTGAAGAAGTATTTTAAAAAGATTTTTTTAATGTCAAAAAAATATATGTACATATTCTTTTTTCCTAAAACGTCTTGCTCGTCATATTTTTTTTCAATATTTGTAATAATTTTTAGGTTCCAAATATATTCTGGTAACCCCTGAAAATATAATTTAAACTTTGGAGGTTTTTAATTTTTTTCTCTCAGTTTTGGGGACAACACTTTGCAGACTTATTATCTCAGAAGATGAGTTGGGGAGACCAAGGAGCATTTAAGATGTTGTGATAGGATTCTTTAAAAAATTCTCATGCCAGCTATTTCGTCTTCAACAATATACCTCATTTGGGATTTTAACGCTATGCAAAGGTAACCCTACAAAAAACGTACTTTTAACTTTCATAGGTTTTGACTCAATTTTGGGGTTAACTCTTAGATGAAAACCTGAGGCCCTAACTGATGTTAGGACGCCGACATTTAACAGATGTTACCATTGCTCCCAACTTTGCCAAAAAGACCAGTCAAAGGTAAGACATTCAGTATCACCTCATTAGATAATTTTCTTAACCCTATGCAAAGGTACAGTCCAATCATTCATCTAGTTTACAGGGTCACTTAATATGTGTGATCCATTGACTACAAGTAAATATGCATACCCTTAGCCAACATGGTGAATGCGATGGAAGAAATCTGCCAATTTTTATTAGACTATTCTACCCATACATCTCATGTTATTACTCTAACAAAAGCTTTATTCTGAACGAAAAATTTTTTCTCAAGTTTAAACAAGATCAAATTCTATACCAGATATGTATAAAAAAAAAGATTCTATCAAGATTTTGCATATGTATATATTATAAAAAAATATTTACATTGTTTAAATGCTTTAATTTGTTCAAGATACAAACGACAAAATGAAAGAAATTTTGAAACCTATTGAAAACAAAAGCAAACTGTGAAAATAAAAATTATCCAAAAATGGGAAGTAAAATGAAAATAAAATTTTTTTTTAAAAATACATTACATTTATTTTAAATGTTAAATTAGGTAACCTCTCCACGAAATCGCTAAAAAAAAAAAGTTGATGAAAAAAGACGCCAAACCTTGCTGAAAACTAAATTTTATTGTCTAAATGCTTATGTTATTATTAAGAGGAAAGACCAAAGTTTTTTTAATTATTTTTAAAAAATTTTCCTTCTTTTAGAACATTCTAAATTTTGATTAAAAAAACTTTTTTCTATTTGTATCAGCGGAACTAGTAAATAACATAGACAATTTTTTAGCGTTTTTTTTTTTTTTGGTATGACACACATTAATTTGAAAAATCGTGCAAAAATAGAAATAATTATCGGATGTTAATGAAACTTTCAGGAACTATTCACAGATGATCGAAATTATTATAAATATGTTTTTTTTATGAAAGTCATGGTAGAAATATTTTTTAAAAATATTTATTACCCCCCATAACTAATTTTATGAAAACGCTAGAAATTCGATCGCATCGGTTTTAGTGATTACAATAATTAAAAGCACAGGGCTTTGAGGAATGCAAATCATTTTTTTTTGTTTTTAATTGGATACCCAGTACCTGAAAATCAGCTCTGAATTGTAACATACAAAACTCAATAAAACAAAGATATTATTTAATTTCAAATGCTTTTATTTGCTTTTAGTTGTTTTTTTATGAATATGGACAATATTTTCTGAAAGCAAAAAAAATTTTTTTTCGATGAAAAATGAATTTTTAATACAATTATTTGTTATTTCATTAATTATAATAGATTTTACATTTAAGTTGTTAAAATATTATAAAATTAGTTAAAAGCCGCATCGGCTTTCATAAGTGTCCTTATGAGATAGATTTTTTTTTTAGCGCGTTGTAAATTGTATCATTTTGACTAATCAGAAGATCCCCAGTACTTAAGAAATGTAATTTTGTGCTTATAATCGAGCTGTAATTATAAAATACGGAAGACCAACCAGAATATAATTAAGTTGCGTTATTTGAGTTAAGCATTGTTCTCCGCTGTTAAGGCCTTTACTTTTTTGCGAAACACGTGTGGAGAAGTTAATTTGATTTTTCAATTTCAACTGAGAAGGGTACCTACAAGTATCAGTATCATCTTATGAAATTTATATGATCTTATTTTTATATTAATCTCAGTTATGACATTTTTCCATAAATGAAATATCAAAATTAATAATAAAATGAATGCAAATACAAATAACAGTAGAATGTAATAAATGTACATAAAATTATAGTATTTTATGTACAATTCTGATAAAATTTCATAAGAAAGGTACCTATAAATTAATTAGATACCTTTCTTAAGAAATATGAAATTTAATGTCACTCTTAACAGTTTTATTTTAATTTCTTTACAATATATTTCCCATAAAGCATCATAAACGTAAAGGTGAAAGCTAAGTACAAAAAAAAAAAAAAAATTAGACCGCTGAAAGTTTTCGTTAAAAATAACGGGGTAAATAATTTGTTCACGTAAATGTAAATTATTTCACTTTTCTCCTTCCGTAGAACAAATTAGCCTCATGGAATTCGTAAATATATCATTCATCACATGTCAAGAGACGCGAAAGTTTATGACCTGCTTTGTTTTATTTTCAAATTACATCTTTTTGGCACAAAAAGCTAAGTTAAGTTTGGTTCAAAATATTTTAAATAAACATTATAATTTCTGATTTTCTTAAAATAAGTTTTGAAAAAATGATAATTGATATTTAAAAAAAATTTCAAAAATCAGATTTTCATTTTTTTTTTAAAATGGAAAAAAATGGTCAATTTTGCTGACTCAAAAAAAAAAAGATTTTTAACGAAAATTTCGGACGTGCTAGGAACGATTAAAAAATGGAAAAAAAATACCCCAAAAATACTTTGACCTTTCCTCTTAATAATAACAAACATTTAGACGATAAAATTTTGTTTTCGTCAAGTTTGGCGTCTTTTTCATCATGCTATGCTCTTTTTTTTAGCGATCTCGTGGAGGTACCTATTTTAAAAAATTTTTGAATGATTTTATCCAATTTGATTTTGTAACAACATCCACTTCTGTGGCTTTGTTTGTTTTTTGTATGAATTATACAATATGTGAAGGCAATTTTGTTGGTCTCAGAGCACGGAAAATTGACAGGGAGGATTTTCCCAGGTTTACAATGTTATTTGTTAATAAAAGAAATGTACATCCAAAAAAAAACCCAAAAACCTGTCATCCAAAATTTAAACAGTTTTATTTTTAAAGGAATTAATGGATTTTATTTATAATTCAACAGTTTCTTTTTACTTTAAACATTATATTATTTACCAGATAAACATAAGTAAACATTCCTGTTTATTTCAACTTTTTTCACAAAGTGCACAGATATGGCAAGTGGTATCACCTGTTCAACAGTGGCAGTTGCCCAGGGATGCAAAATAATGTAAACATGTCATCAAACAATTCTTCCAAACAAAAGGAAAATAAAAAATAAATTTTACAAAAATAAATGAAATAAAAAAAAAAAACAAAATATATTAAATAAAATTTTGGGAAATTCTCTTAATTAAATTTATTTAGAGATTTGAACAGTTACAAAAGGTTCAATTTTTTTAAATAATAATAAAAGATTGCCAGATAAAATTAAAATCAACCAAACATGTCAAGGTTTGGAGATAAGTTAAGATTTCCAATCAAATAATCCATTAATGGATCATTTTTTTTCTGAACTGAAATTCAAAATTATTTAATTTATAATGTGGTAAATGTTTTATAAAATTAGGTATCATAAATATGAATATGTTTCAAATCTTAAATCTGTTGATGGGTTCAAAAAAAAATTAATTTTATTTATAGAAATTAAATAAATTTTTTCTTGGGAGAGAAGCATAAGTAAATTCAAAAACTTATAAAAAATTATTAATGTTAACTATCTTAAGACAGATTAAATTCTTTGGCTATTTTATCCATAGAAATGATTTTTATAAAGTTATAGGTCTAGAAAATTTCCATGAAACCAATTGCCTAATCTTTAAATTGCAAAAAAAAAATGTTTTCATTACAGATAAAAAAAAAAAAAAAATTTTTCTGTGACTTGAAATATTAGTTGTATCCTTTTAATAAACTCATTATTCTACATTTCTTGTCTCCTTCTTAAAGAAAATCATTTTTCTTGCAATGTCTTTGTTTTTTCTATCTAATTGTCCTCCTGATTACTTTCTTCTCTTTCTGCAATCATTAATGTTTCTGTTCCTAATTCCGTGCCTGTAATCCCTTTGATTTTTAGTAGCATTATTGCCTTGTTTGGGGTGATACTGATTTTAAAAAAAAAAAAAAAAAAAAAAAAACATGTAAGGATTTTTTGCTGTTTTTGAAATTTTTTTAACATATTTCTGCATAAGTTTTTTTTTTGTTTGCACAGTTTTTTTTTTTTTTGTTTTTTTTTGTTTTTGTTGATGCATTAAATACATAAATTAATCTGATTAAATTTCATTTTTTTTTTATTATTGAAAGGTGTGTGTGTGTTTGTGAATAGATTTAAAGAAACCAGACTTGAAAATTAATATGTGTCTCTGAAAAAAAAAATATATTTTTGAAATATTTAATCTTTGCATATGATATATTTACTTTCATACAAATAAAATTTGCATAAAGATAGATGAAAATCTGATTCATGTAAAATTTTGATTCTTTTGAAATTCAATATAAAATTATGCATAAAAACAACTATTGAATTATTTATGAACTTAAAACTATGATTTTTCAATCTTTTCCTAATGACATTTGATATTTCAACTCTGTTTTCAAATGGCACCTGTTCACCATTAGTTGGCCAATTCAGCATTGAAAAAAAAAATTATATACAGTTGAGCTTTAGAGGTTCGGAAACAGAATTATAGCTTATTCTCTTGAGAGCATCAGACTTCCCAATTTAAAAAAAAGTTACTCTGAATGTCTCAGTATGTTTGAAAATAATTGTGTTAACTCTCCAGACAAAAATTACTAATTGCTTTTCTTAGACTGAAAAATTGAAATAGCCTTTTAAATAATCTTCAAAAGGTTTCCATGACTTTTTTTGAAAAAAACTTCAAATAGATGCTGCAGGACTAAATTGTATATGTGTGTGTAGAAGATTCTGTATATAAAAAATGAAGAAAAAATTTTTCAAAGAGAATATAATGTTGTAAATATTTTCCTCATTATATCTTATCAAAATTTTAATCTATAACAACACTTGTGCTATATATATATAGATAGATAGATAGATAGATATATTATGCACCAAGATATTTTATTTAAATGTTTTTATTTTATTTCAAGATGTTGAAATCAGTCTACACTGGTGTGCAAAACTTAATCTACATTGGTAAATTAAAAAAAAAAACTAATTTTCACTGCAATATAAAGATAATGATTAATTAAAAAATTTAAATGAAATAAATATTTGTTTTTTTATGATTTCATCTGGCAGCAAATCATTGATCCAGAAATTGGATTTTTTCTCCAGTATTAAATATCAAATCATATAAATGGGTGATTTCATTTAATTTCCTTTCTACAATCTTCCTTTAGAACAAAAATCAAAATTGACAAATACAAAATCAAGTACTTTTTAGAGCTAAAGAGACAGGAATTGTGGAGATATATATTTATAGCGGAAAATCCCAGAGGGGAACAGCACATAAATAGTGATGGTATTCTATTCCAGATTTAATTGTTAAAATAAAATTCAACAATAATAAAAATTACAACTTTAAGAGATATTTTAAGTTATTGCTATTAAACCTTTTTTCATTTTTTTAACAATTTTATTATTGTTGCTTTTTATTCTAATGTTTTTGAAAAAAATTTGTTTAACAATTTTTTTCAATTTTTTTTTTTTTTTTTAATGCCAACATTTAATTTTATTGAACTTTGGATTAATTGAATATGTTTTCATACAATTGAATACATCAAATTAAATAATACTAGACTTTTTTGTGCATATACATGTTGATTGACATAATTACTAGAGGCGGTGATATGTGGCTTTTATGTTGTAGTTTTTGTTGGAGTTATATTTTGGAATACAGTTTGACTTAAGAAATTGTAAATTGGATCTTCTATGTCATGATAAATGTTATGAAAGATATTGGTTGATTTTGTTTAGCAGCATATCAACCTCTATAGGTTATTTAAGACTGAAATCTACATATCTTTTACAAATTTTATGCTTTCAGGTTAAAGTTTGTTTGTTTTTTAGATATATGGTTTGTAGATCATAAAATGTATTGATGATAATTTTACTATAAAAATGTATTTTTTTAGTGTTGTATTGATTGTCATTTGGTATAAAAATCTATTGTTGCACATTCTATTATAAAAATGTACTGTTGATTTTTGTTTGAGGTTCACTATTTTAAAAAAATTTTTTGATTGTTTATTTTCTATAGGAAAAAAGGTCAGGGTGGACCTGGAGAAGAAATAAGAGGTGGTCATTCAACTCCTCAAAAGTTTTTAATAAGAGGCCTTTGCTGCTGGGTGTAGTTTATCATACCCAAGACAATGTATTCTAATGCTCTCTACTGATTACTTAATAGTAATAGAAAGCAACAGTAATAAGATGAAAGATTTACTAGTTAAAAATTAATGAAATCATTTCATCTAAAACATTGAGACAACTGTTTAACTAGTTAAATATATAAAATTAATTTTCTTATCTTCTAACAAAGTTCTGTGAAATTGTTTTGAAAAACATTTCATCTCTGCAGTTATTAACATCTGATATATTTTATTGCCTTTTTTTTCTTTAGAATATATCAATTTAATTAGAATAAAACCTGTCAATCATGATAAACTGTTTCAGTGCAGCAAACGTGCATCAGTACAGATGTAGAAGAGGCTTCTGGATCATGTGTGAACATGTTTGCGTTCCTCTGATAGCAATAGGACAGCTTGGCATGTCTAGATATGAGCCTCTCCGCAACTGGTCAAAATTCAAGTCCTTAGGGAAAAATGCGAATAAAAAAGGCGAAAACCAGCAGTCAGCAGGTGGCAAGACACTGTCTTGTGAAGTTGGCCCCATGGGCATTTCATTTCTAAACTTGCTGTGGTTTCTGAGGTAATGTTATTTTTTTTACTCACCATCTCTTTCCTTTCTCTGCTGATTAACCCCCCACCATAGTTGCTGGGAGAGAAATCAGTTAGGTGTTTCCCCCAATCTCAACAAACTCTTGCCATACATTACAAAATCCAGTCTCAAGTGAAAGTTATATACAATCCAGTGCTAAAGAAGGCAGAAATATGATTGGCTCACAAATTTCTCAATGAAGTATTTGACTTCTTTTGTCATCTTTTTTATCTTTACAAGAGTTAGATGAAACCCAAAATGGAGTATTTCTGCTATATCTCGAATGGAGTAAATCAATCCTCTCTTTCCAGCTTTGGCAAAATTCAAAATCATTTATCATATTGTTACTCTATTGCTGTTTCCATGGCAAATGTTTAGACGAGCTCAATTCTATCAGTTTAAACCTTTGCTGCTAGCATGCATCAGACTACTTCATTTTCTCGGTACACAAAATTTCTTACAGCTTTTTTCCAAGAACTGCCACATGGTATTATCCTGAGCATATTAATATTTACTTTTCCAAGTCAAGAGTTAATTGTTACTTATCCTCCTTATCCTTATAATCTCCACCTACCACCTTTTCTGCCATTTATATCACACCCATCATTCATCATCACCATTTTGACTGTACCCCTCTACTTTGAATAGCTTTCTAGCCTAGTATTAGATAAAATTTAATAAAAAAACAAACAAAAGAAACTTAATGAAATTATGAGAGAAGAAATTTCACATGATACTATTACTGAAGTGCTATTTAAATGCAAACAGTGTTTGAATATCATTTGCCCTATAATTTCTTGCCATAACCATCTATTATGTCAAGAGGATGTGACAAAATGAATCAAGCAATGGTATTGATAATCTATAGAAACTGTAGAGCTAAGCCAGCTGCTGGTGATAAGCTTTAAAGGCATGAAATTTATGAATTCTAAAACAATCAGCAAAAATACATGAAACATTTATACATAATATATCTAAGCCTCATTTCATCTAATTTTACTTTGTATTAAAAGCTCAGTTTAGCAAAATATACTAAATATCAAGACTGAAGATGGTCTGTTTTATTGCATATATATTCATGTTCAGTGACTTCAATGCCCATCATACCATGTGGATTAAAAACTCTACAACTAACCTCAATGGCATAGAAACCCTTAACTTTTCAATCACTCAATCCTTCACACATTTGGTTGACTTTCCTACATGTTTCCCCAGTAACCCTGATGGTAATGCTTCCCTTCTCAATCTCTGTTTTACTTCCATCCCCAACTCCTGTTATGTCATGCAGCTCTCCCCTCTTGGCAACTCTGATCATGCCCTAGTGTTTATTAACATCTCCTTCTACTCCTCCCCCAGCAAAGAACCTTCTACTAACAGAATATCTTTCTGTTATTAACGCACAGACTGGGACTCATTCCATGATTTCCTTTGCGATATCCCCTGGAATGTGGTTTTTAATCTCCCCATTCAAAAATCTCCTCCTGGGTTAAAGCTGGAATCGAGGATTTCATCCCCACAACAAATTACAAAGTTAAATCTTGCTCACCTCCTTGGTTCACAGCCGCTTGTTCAGCTACTATTGCTTGTCGGAATCACTTCTTCCATCTGTACCAAAGTGACATGTCTGATTGGAACAGACATCTCTTTGTCTCTTGCCGTAGCGGATGCAAATGTGTCCTCAATGAAGCAAAGCTATTATTTGCTGGAAAAATGAAACAACGTATTGGATCTCACAAATTTGGTTCTAGAGATTATTGGTGGTTCTGCAAGAGCATGCTGAACAACAGTAAATCCTCAATACCTCCTCTATGCAATCAATTTGAGGCACTGACTTCCTCAGCTGATAAGGCTGAATGCTTTGCTTGGAAATTCTCATTGAATTCAATGCTCAACTCATCCAGAGTACCCACACCTGATTTTCCCCCTAGAACTGAGGCTCTGTTGAGTGACATAAATATAACCCCATCGGTGGTTTTGGACATTGTCTCTAAATTAGACTCCTATAAGGCTAGTGGAAGGGATGGGATACCAGCCATTGTTCTGAAGAAATGTGCTCCTGAATTGGTGGCACCAGTCCTTTCCAGTATATAACTATTGCCTACTGACGCTTGCTTTCTCGCCTGTTTGAAGTCCTCATCTGTTGCCCGTCTTTAAGAACTCTGCTGACGCTTCTGACCCATCTAACTACCATCCTATAAGTCTCCTACCACTCTTTGGCAAAGTCTTTGAGGCTTTAATCAATGCCAAAGTGGTTAAGCACCTTACATCCCATGATCTGCTCTCAGACAAGCAATATGGTTTCTGCTTTGCTCAGTCTCCCACTGAATTGCTCATGACCATAACTGAATTTATATACCAAGCACTTGACAATAACAGAGAAGCACAAGCCATATCTCTAAAACATTTGATAGGATCTGGCATGTTAGCCTTCTTTGTAAGCTTCAGGGATACGGTATTACAGGATGATTATTTGACTTAATAAAACCATTCCTGTCAAATTGTGAAATGAAGGTTGTCTTAAACAAGTTCTCCTCCAGTTCCTTTCACATGAACACTGGTGTTCTCCAAGGCTCTATACTGGATCCTACACTGTTTCTGATCTTCATCAATGATCTTCCTGATGTCATCAACTCCCAATATTGCTATTTACTCCTGCCTTAATAGTAGATCCAGCATCATTGACAAAATTAACCTGGCCATAGGCCTTGAGAAGGACCTCCTATCTGTGATTGACTGGGGCAGGAAATGGCTTGTAAACTTTAATGCCTCTAAAACAAAATTACTCAGTTACCCACCATAGAAAACCCTCCCATCCTCCCATCAGGATGGCTGATGCCCAACTGCACGAGAGCATCTCTCTGTGCCTTCTTGGTTTCACACTGTCCACTGACCTGAAGTGGAACAACTACATTGAATCTATAGCTTTATCTACCACAAAGTAAGTTGGTTCTCTGTGTCATGCCAGAAGGTTTTTCTCACCTGAGTCCATCCTTCAAATCTACAAGTCAACCATTTGTCCTTGCATGGAATACTGCTGCATATATGGTCTGGTGCTCCCGCTGTTCATCTTGAGATCCTTGACAAAATCCAGAGAGAGATATCCAACGTGGTTGGTCCTGATCTGGCATCCCATCTCCTGTTGCTATCACACAGACATACTGTGGCTTCACTCTGTCTTTTCTACAAGTACTTTCATGGCAACTGCTCAAGACGAGCTACTTTCACTGGTTCCCAAACTGCATGAATTTAAGTGTGCTACTAGGTTGACATCTCAGTCCCACCCTTTCTCTTTATCTTTTTCCCAAACAGTCCTCTTTGCTCTCACTCTCTGTAACCCCTTGTGTGCTAGTCATATTCCTGCATTGCTTGGGGTGATTTGCTTAAAAAAAACAAAAAGAAAAGCATTAATTACTGATGACAGTAACTGATACTCAAGTGCAAATAAAGTCAACCCAGATTTTCTAGGTAAGTAGACTCATCTCTTTTTGGAAGACCAGTGTAAATTTAACACAATTTCACTTTGTACAACTGTATAGTAAATAATTAATAGTAAACACCAAGAGAATATGATGTATATTTCAAAACTTGCTTCACCCTTTTTGGGTGTGCAGAAGAAATACAAAAAGAAATATGTTACTTTGAAATGCTTCAAACAGAAATTATTTATACATGAAAGAGAATGTCAGCCTGAAAAACTGGAATTGCTAATATGCAAGTATTAAATTAACTTTGTTGTCATTAACTACATAACACTTTGCTGTCATTAGCCATACTCACTGAACTATGACACTCCTAATTTTTGACACAAAAATTGCTATAGAGGATCATGTGATCCTAATCAACTAATCAGATTGCATTTTAAACAATCTTGCATAAGATGGAAAAATTCTTCAACCCCAGTCAGATGCAAGACATATCATGGCAAAGCCACATGTCTCTACATCTTCAGTTAACTTTTGAAAATCATAGAAGTGTAAAACCAGTAAATTTACTCTTTATAAATATTCTTGAAGACACCAGTTGCATTTTCAACTTTTTTCTATATTTTTATCCATGTGGGATATATAAAAAAAACCTTACTTTATGTATGACAAATGTGTGTGTGTGTACATATATATATATATATATATATATAGCTTCTAGACAGTTTCCTCTGTTTATAAGTTGTCAGTGGTTGTGCTGGCATGAAGTCACAAGTCATCATGAATGGAATCTTGCTGCTATATCTGGGCTGGAACTTCCCAGTCCTCCCTTGCCTGTCTTGATAGAGTTCAAAAATATCTATGTGGCCTTGTGGAGGATGAAATATTTTCAAGACTGCAACTCCTTTCCCACAGACAAAATATCACAAATCTTTCATTGCTCTATAGCTATTTCCATGGCATATGTTCTGACAAACTATATTACTTAGTCGCACGACCCGACCTTTACAACTTGGATTCACCATGCCATGTACACACGTGTAAACTATCCCCATTTCCTTTGTATTCCATTAGTAAGAAGTAAGTTCCATTCAAACGGATTCTTCCCAAGTACTGCTGCTTTGTAGATCAGACTCTTGGCAGAATGTTTCCCCAGTCACTACAATCTTGACCTATTTAAATCTAAGGTTAACTATTTTTGTAGTGATGTGTAAATGACTGCCTAATTAGCATAGCTAAAGCATAAACTAAATAAATGCCCAAGCAGTAAAAGTAGAACAGCTCTTGGTATGCAAGATAAACGACTACAGCAAGACTGATAAAATACAAAGGAAATCACATTTCCTGACAGTTATCTTTCCTGCATGACCCCATGAACTTCCCTTCTTGCTTTTGTTCTTATGCTCAAACAACACCATACAGTAATCATTTAGTATAAAAAAAGCTTGGTTATAAACCTTCATATTTAAGCCTATCTGCAAACGTCAGTAAATTTGTCAACAGTCTTCCATATACATCAATTCATGTATCTCTTTTTAATTGGAATTCATCTACATATGTTTACATATAGATATATATAGAAGTGTTGCAAGACATATATGCATAATGCATATATAAGATTATCTTTACACTTGTGTTTGTACATCTGTGTGTGAGTTAGTATGTGCACCATGTGTGTGTGTGTATACACCCAGCTATTGAGCAGATTTCCTTTCGATTATTCTCCTAATGATCAAAATGGCAAGTATTTTGTTTAGGTGCCACATTTCCTTTTATTCCAATCAATAATCTTTCCGTTTATTGTTTTTAGCTTTTTGTCATTTGAGTGTCTGGAATTCCAATATCAATAATTAATGAAGAACATTTTTCTCTCATTTCCTTAATGATATTGATACTTCATTTGCTGAATTCCTCAAGTTGGGGTTATTTGAAGCAACTTTGCCCATAAAATCATGTAGCTAGCCTTTACCGATAACAGTTTGACAGCAAACAGTTAAATTCATTGTCAACATCATCATCAGAATAAGTGTTGATTAAAATGTAAAATGATTTCCAAGAAATATAAAGAACATCATATTAAGCCTGATTCATAATGGAGACAATTATTAATTTTTATTGATACTAAAAGTATGAGTTCAAGCTCAGGTAATAAATGTTGAGTTCAATAACAGGCACAGATCTCTCTTCCTCTCTTGTAAAATTCACACAACACAATCTTTCCATTACTCAAAATTGGTCTTGTGCACTACTCACCATAACTCAATGAATATCATAAAAAAGACTGCACGCAATACTGATATTACTGTGAAAATATAAAAATAATAATAATGGCTGGTGGCTTGTTTTCAAGTATATACCAGTCAGCCTTGTTGCAGATGCCTGCTCTGGCACAAAAAGCCCACATCTGGTTTATACTGCAACTATTCTAAGTTGACCTTAGTTACAGTTTTTGGGAGAGAGTGCATAAGCTGGAGTGATCAGTAGATGAACAAGGCTAGTAGGCTCAAACACTTAAATCACAATGACTTTTGAGTTTGTGCAAAGCACAACCATCGATGGCTTGAATGAAAATGTGGTATAGGATTCAGGCAGTTTCTAATGGTGCTCACAGTGTGATCATCTTCCCAGGCTATTATTATAAATTGACCATGATGAGATCTGAACCCAGCTCTTATAGTGAGAATGCTAACATTCTTGCCACTCATTCACATTTTGTGTATATATATATATGTATGCATGAAGGAGTGTTGAAAGATTCTCAACCCAACCCACATCCAAAAAATCTGTAGGCTTTGGTAAAGCATATGATCTGGATGGAAAATCAGGGTAAGCTCCATTTTAACCAAGTGAAACTGCTCGTTACAGATCAGAGAAAGTGAAAAGTTTGTATTTTATGACTACAAATTTCTTTCAATCTTTACTTGTGGACTTCTTAAAGAAGTATTTAAAATATCCTTTAAAATTTCACATATTCATCCCAGTCATATCATCCCATCCCAGGCATTGTACCTCTCCCATAGTTTTCCCCTTTTTTTTTTTAATCTGGCCAAACTGTCACATGTAGATAACTGTGTAAACTTAATTGAAATGGTCATTTATGACAGGAAAAAACTGCACCTTTTTATGGTTATGATTTTGTCCCCTAAAGACATCTGTCAAAATAAAGTGTTTTTCACCATTTCAGAAACAGATGAGATATACGACTTGATATTTAATTAACACCATACTGAGCCTGTCTCTGTGGCCAGGTGTAAATTTTACCTTTTCCAGATTTGGTAGAATGAATACAAAAGACAAACAAGTAGAGTTGCCTTGAGTAGAATATATTTGCTGTTAGCAAATGAGAAAATGGGATATTTGCTTGAAATGGAATATCAAATAGGTATCCTCAGTTTTGTTAGTTCTGAACATTCTTTCAACTTCTCATAAAATGCATTAGCAAAGATTCCAAGAGCTCATCTTGCAACAGAATTTTTCTCAACCCTAATATAGTGGCTATTGTATCTTTTAAAAACAAAACAGCCGCTAGTTATGACATTTCCTGTGCAAAACTGAGAACTTCTTCACAGGTATCAAGTTAGTACCATATTTTATATGGATCACTATTAAACTGGATAACAGAAAAATATGGATTTAGGCTGCTCTTTTGAAACACACTGATTTATACATGTATGCACACACAATATATTATATATTAGGAAAATCTATATGAAAGTGTAAAAAAACTTTTATTTGATACATTTTGTCATTCCTTAGAGCTTCATCAGGTTAAAGTGATATTTACTTTGATGTGATTACATATGTAGATGAAGGAAAAGGGAATACTGAAATTTTTAATTTAATTTTTTTTTTAAATATGTGTTTGGCTAGTTTCATTTAGTTTCTTTTCCCCTTTGTTTTTGTTTCCACCACTTTTGTTATTAAATATTCACACATTTAAAACACATATATTTAAAATATATTTAAATTTAACATTTTAGCATCTCGCTGATTCATGCATCAACATAAACATCATTTTGGTCTTATGAAGTCTTAAAGGGTGGAAGGTCTCACTTTGTTTTAGATTTTCCTAAAATTGTTCTGATATATAGACATTTATATATCATTTATATATATATTAAAATTACCTCATATGGGGAATAGCCTATTTTGGCAGATGAAGATATTGGTCATCTGTCTTATCAACCCTGGTGTGGACTGAGTTTGTGTCTGTATAATTGGTGGGGGGAATAGAATTTAACCATGAAGCTTAAAAAAAAACCTGTCAAAAGAAACAATGCAGAATTTATCCCTTTCAGTGTTTCAGACAGACAAAAGGCATGAGACAGGGGTAAGGAAGGTGGAAGGTATTTGTCTTAAAGGAAAGAAGTTTTATAAAATTAAATCCAAATATTAACCTTATAACATTAATTTGAAGTTATATGAAGAATGAAATAATTTAAAATTAAAAGAGGAATAAAAAGGGGTTTAAAAATAAATTTAAAATATATAGATAAAAGGATGTAAGGGATTAATGGAAAGAGAGTTGGGAAGATAATAAAATAGGGGAAGTTTATAAATTATAATGAATATAGTGTAAAATAGTTATAGAGGAGGGAAATTAAATATAGAAATTAGAATTAGTTATACAGTCAACATTTGAAGAGTTAGAGAGAAGTGAAAATTATGGAAATATGGTAGCTAATTAAGTTAAACCTATATTATGGAAATTTGAATTTGTTTTTATGTCAACATTTTAATACTAATTCATTTCTCTGATTCAATAGTTAGTTTTGATTATTGTATTTTATTATACTAATTTTTTCTTCTAAACATAAGTCAAACCTATCTCTAAGACTATTAGGAGTATATGCAGAATTTATAATCTTCCAAACTATCTGTGGGCTCAAACCTTTCTTCTTCAGTTCCCAAAAGTTTTTTTTTTTTAAAGAGTTGTCTGGTGTTTTAGTTTAGGATAAGAAAATGAGTGCCTATGTGTATAAAATCTGATTCCATTCCCCAGTAGAAATTCCAATGTAAATATAATTTTTTATATATTTCTTTGAGGGAAATGATCGCTTGATATATAACCCTGGTAGATCTGCATTTGTCCTCTACTGAACAATTTTCTTTAGATCTACAATTACAGGAAGGTTCAATACCAGGTCATTTTGTTTGTCCCATAGAAATTTCTTAAAATATGTGTAAGTTAATAATTTTATAGATGTTGTTGGTACAGGAGTAGATAATCTTAATCGTTTTCCTATTGAAGATCTTACTTAGAGCGTTATTTCTTTAAAGATTTTATTAACTTTAGAAAATACTGTCTGATGTTAATATTTGACAGTTTGCAGAATGGGGAGTTGAACCATATAGTTTTTCTTTTTCTGTGTCTACATTTCACTTTAGATATTTCTGTGTTACTTATAGGGGTTAGACAATTTATTTTTAAAACCACATTTTTGGAGAGCATTTTCATACAATTTATTATTTTTATTAAAGATGTTTATGTAGGATGATAATTAACTAATCCTAGCACCAACAGTGGTGGATATCTGCTTCACAATGGCATTGAGGTGGTTAGAATTAACATTAATATAGGTAGGGGTTTCATTGTCTTTATGGTATGGTTTAAACATTTTATTATTGAAGTTAAAGGTGATGTCTAGATAATCATCTACTTTAAGGTTAGAGGAAATCTCAATCCTAAACCCTAATAATTTAAATGCCCTCATATATATATATATATAGATAATATATATATATATTTGGGTAACTAAATGACAATGAAAAAGAAATATATGTATGAAGGTATGTATATGTCTAACTATTTATATATCATGTATATAAACAAGTTTCTCAACTCAACATTCATGTAGTTAACAAATGCTATGTTTAACATATTTTTACACATACCTACATAGATATATCAGTACCTGAAAAGTAAAATCTATTATTTTGTTTACTTCATCATTTTTCAATAGAATAACACTTAGAAAAATATTGCCAATGATTTGATTTTCTAAAATCAAATATTTCCAATGATATTTGTGCAGATATATACATACATACATACAGACAAAGGTAAATTATTAATAATTCCAGATCAATCTATAGCCATTATCATGTGTGCATGCATTTTTATCTTTTTAAAACAATTTATTTGTGTGTACATATCTATCCATCAATATATACCTACCTTTTATATATCTATGGATCAACATATTAAACCTATAACAGAACATATGATAGTGTAGCAAATGGTGACACCAGGGTCCCTCAAATGCTAAACTAAAAAGAAAGAATACTCCTGTTTTATTTAATGAAACCATAAAACCTTTTTGGTCCCATTAGCAAGTAGGCAATGCATTGAAACTTAAAATTAACTTGCCCAATTTATTTCATCCAAATTCAAACAAAAATCAATTTTAACAATGGCATACATCAGATCATTCTGCCTTTTTTATGAACCATGCCTTTCAAGATGTAGGCGATTATATCTCTCCACAACTTCTTATCCTTTGTAGCTCTAAGCAATATTTTTCTCTTACTATCTTTCCCTGTGTCTGTTCTGCCATCCATTTAAACAAGCTCATTAAGTTGGTTATTAGCTTATTTCTTCTGTCCCTCTTGCCTAAATTTTGCCCTGTGAGTAATAAATTCTCCAAGCCCTCTTCCCTCATTTGTCTATGCCTACCTATCTATCAATATTTATTTCTCTCTCACATCATAATTTCTCTATGCCTACCTATCAATATTTATTTCTCTCTTTTTCCTCATTTTTATATATATATATATTTGGAAAAAACAAACAAAAATCCTTAAATGCAATTGTGTTGTTTAAAATGAATGAAATGTCGACGTCTGACGTTTCGGTTTAATAAATTAATAAATAAAATATTCAACTGGATTTCAAACATGGTTCTTAAATTTTTTATTACATGCCTATAACCATTTGTTTTTACAGTGTGTGTGTGTATATGTATATATATATATATATATATATATACTATACCAATTTATTGTATTGGGGCAGTTATTTTAAACACCATTAAATATAACAGGCAATGAATATTGTTTATGAAAAAATCTTGTTCTGTTCTAATGTTCAAATGTTTGCTTTAATTTCTGGTGAAAATAAAAACAAATTATGCAACATTTGGATATTTTTTTTTTATTAAGTTGGTCCTGAGCTTTATGTCTGTATAACCACTGAGGATGGCTCATGTGAGCTGAAAGCTTAGGACCTACTTAATAAAAAAATATCCAAATCTCAGGCAATTTTTGTCTTTATTTTCATCAGAAATTAAAGCAAACAGTCGAACATTAGAACAGATCATGATCGGACATTATAGACTTTCATTGTCTGTTATATTTAATAATATATATATATATATATATATATATATATATATATAGAGAGAGAGAGAGAGAGAGAGAAAAGAAAAAATTAGAGAGAGAGATATAGAAAGAGGGAGACAGACAGAAATAGAGAGAGAGAGAGAGAAAAGAAAAAATTAGAGAGAGAGATATAGAAAGAGGGAGACAGACAGAAATAGAGAGAGAGAGAGTGACAATGACCGAGAAATGAGAAATAATTATAATGAGAGAGAAAGAGAGAGTTTTTGCATATATACTTGTGTGTGTGTGGGTGCACATATCATTTGCAAACAATAGAAATGCCAGAAGGCAAAAGAAAGTAAGAAAAAGATAAAAGTTTCCCAAGAGAAGCTTCTAAATGAATAACTTAATTTTACTTATCAGAGAAACATTTCAATAAGCAAAAATTTCTGCCTTTAAACTTTTATAAGATGTCATCAAAAGAAGAATAGTTTAATAAATGATAAAAACTTACATCGACAAACAACCCAATCCCAGCAGCAAAAAAGATATTCACTTTGGCAGAGAACAAAGTGGATAGAAATTAGATTTCATTGCTTTTATTGCATGATAGTGGACCATCAATCTTGAGAAATCTCAGTACAGTTTTTTTTTCTTTTCATATATTAGTGATCAAACAGATTTGAAAAAAGAAGAAATTGCCAACTTTGAAGACAAAGAACTCAGTTTCTATGTTTATGCATAAGTTGAGATCCCAAGAGAGGTTTGTTTGATATCAGCTATACCACCCACCCTCCTGCTTCGACCAATTTTATTACTCAGTGAAGTGTATTAGTCTTTGTTTGTAAGTGAATGAACTGACAACATCAAATGCTAATAAAGGTCACTTTATTTTTGTTTCACATACAAAAGAATATGTGCATGGTGGTGCTATATGCAAGGGCATACACAAATAAAAACCTTAGCAATGATACCCAAAGTTTGGCTGAAGTCAGTCTAGAAATCTTGTTTATTTTGTGTGTATGCATTCTTGAATATATATATATATATATATATATATATATATATATATATATATATATATATATATATATATATATATATATATATATATATATATATATATATATATATATATATATATATATATATATATATATATATATATATTATTTTTTTAAAAATATGATTCCATCACTACATAAGAGTTCTCAAGTTTCAAAAACAGAAGCTAAAAACTTCAATTTAATTATAGAAATTAAATTAAAGTACCTAGTTCTGTTTCATACTCAAGCAAATTTTGGAATAACTAATTTTGAAATTTATGGAGCTTTATAAGCATATACATTCATAATATTAATTTCTATGGATATGGAGAAAACTAATCATTTTAATAAGGGGTGGTAGGGTATTCATTTTCATTGACAACTATTGTATCAACATATTAGTTTAGAAAAAAGGTTAAGTCAAGATAGGGTTGGGGTGCCTTTCAAAAAACGAATGATGACATCCGTTCAACGCATATTGTCTGGTCTATTTCAATGACAGAAAGTTCTTGGCACTTTTGTTACGCCGTTAATTTGTATTTTATACATAAAGTTTTTTTTTTCTAAAAGGGTTGTTTGTATATGAATACGTCATATTGAACTACAATTTTTTTTTTTTTTGACGACTTTTTAAAGGGTTTTTTTTTTAGCTTATGATTGGGTTTTTTTTAAACCTATTGCTTTAATTGAACTTGTTTATAGACTTTGAAATTTTAAAATTTTTTTAAGCTAATTATTTAAGGCGAAATTTGTTGGTGTCAAAAAAACCGTTATCTCATGTCTTTGATTTAATAAATTTTCAATTTTTAGAAACTTAATAATGTGTAGTTTTTCATGTAGGCATAAAGGGCATAGGTCATCCCAGGTTTTACAAGTTCTTGTTCTATTTATTATTTTCCATTTTACTTTTGCTGTTTTATTCATTTCTTTTAAATGCCCAAAATATTTAGGATGTCTGATTTCTATTTCTAATATCATTGAAGGGGCTTTGTGTTGTCTGCACCTTATTTTAAATTCATTCTTCGTGGATCCTATATATATCTCTTTTCAGTGTTTGAATTCTCGATGGATGAGATTATTCTTTGGTATACCACAGATTCTATGCGGCATTTATTATCCGACAAGCAATTTTCAGGGTTTCTAAAATCACAATTTTCATTATTTTTGTCTAATTTTAATTTAGGGTTTTTATTAATTGATTTTTTGGCATGTGTGTTTTTTCAGGATTTTATTATGTTTTTTATGATTCTTTCTAGATTTTCAGTGCAGCTGTAACTTAATTTTAAGGTGTTTTTATTAAAGATCTTGCTAAGTTTGCTATCAGTAGGAAAATGTTTTTTCAATTAAAGCTAGGAATTTTGTCCTAGCTTATTACTAACCATTTGGTTGAATTTATACCAAATGATTTTTCTTTTTTGTTTTTTCTTTTTCTGTTTTTCTTCTGGTTTGTACTATTGATTTTTATGTAATTGATGTTAGCGTTTTTGTATCCACTGTTTTTCCGAATTTTGTTGTAAAAATTACTGTATTTCTGGAATATTTCTTCATTTTCAGAGTTCATTCTGATTCTTTTCTCTATTGATGAAGGTATGTGCTTAAATGTGGCTGGAGGATGGTTTGACCCGGGGTGTACATACAAGGGGTTAGTGTTAGGTAAGGTAGGTATATGTTGTTCATCAAGTCTAAAGTTATGTCGAGGAAGTTTACCCTTTTCAATTTTGTGTTAACTGTAGTTTTTAAATTTAGTTTTCTGAATTCACTGTATTATCTTTCTAATTTTATCTATTTTAAAATTTGTGGAACTCCTCACTACCATGAGCCCATCATCCCTGTATAGCCCGATGTCCTTAATGTCTAATTCATGGTGTGCGGTTAGGTTATATAGTATAAATAGACCGACAAGGTCAGAAGACTCTGCAGAGTCTAAAGATGCCATGGTAATGTCAAAATGGTCTTCAGTGTTTTTAATCCATTGGTCCCCATTATGAATGAGGACAGATATTTTTGCATTAAGAATTATGTTCATTTCTTCTTCTGTTAGGTCTGAATATATAGTAGCAAACTCTAGGGCAGTTGTGAATAGATCTTTTGATAGTGACTGGTAATAATCCATAATATCGAATTGTATTAGGGTACAATCAGGCTTGTTGTTGATACTGGTAAACCATTTGATGACTTCTTTGGTATTAATACAGAGTGTTAATCCAAGGTAGTCTTTAATTTGCTTAGTAATCCTTACTAGGATTCTTTTACTTATTTTTCAGATGTTGGGTTGGTTTTATCATTCTAGTAGTAGGGTTTTCCTCAAAATCCAGTTTATCATCCTTAAGAGTGATGTAGCATTCCTTTTCAGCAAGTTTGCCTACTCTATTGCTTATCTTTAATTTATCAGTAATATTTTTACTGGTTCTGTTAATATTATCTACCATATTTACATTGTTATTATAAGCTTTTTTATAAGTCCTTGTTAAATTTTTTTTAATATTTTTTGTTGTATAAAAATCTTCAAAATTTTTTAAATTAATTTGGCAGAGAACTAGAATAATGAAGCCTCTAAAAATAAAAATCAAAAGCATGGTTTTTTAAAAATAAAAAAAATACAAAATAAAAATAAACCTTTTATTTTTATAACAGTTCTAGAAATTTTTCTATATTTTCACACACAAACATATTATATATATATATATATATATATATATATATATATATATGGTTGGTGGACTCTTTAAAAATGAATTCGATATATGAAAAATAAAATCATTTTAAAAAAAAAAAACCTAAAGACACCATCACAAATGATTATAAATTTTTAATTTGTGCAGACCATTTATTTTTTTATATATAAATATATATATAGAAAAGATTTGGTGTTTATATTATTTAAACAAGGTCCCCAAACCATTTTCTGCACATTTTGAATTCAGTGTTTATCCTTCTTATATACCTATTTACCATCAAGGCTAAAGAAGATAAAGTCTGTCCAATTATTTAATAGATTATATTTGTTAGATTGTGTATGTGTCTTTTATTTTATTTATTTTAATTATTGCGATGGAAAATTTTCATCTAAAAGACAAAAATGAAAATAACATTTACATTATTTAACAGATATATTTACCCAAATGCATAAAAAATATCTTGAAATATTGAAGCTAAAAAGATATTGCATTTGCATCTCTTCTATTTTAAAATTTTTTAATTACAAATTTTCTTTTTTTTTTTTTGTATTGAATCATTTAAACTCCACCCATATTTAATCATGAAAATTTTGATTGATTTTATTTAAAACAATGAATAAGTTCTGCTTATTTTTTTGCAGAATCTTTTTGTCAGACATAGGGTTTCCATCATCCACCCTTTGACCCAGTTTTTTTCACTTTTTCTTTCTTTTTAAAAAATATCCTCTGTATTGACAAAAAAACCCCACCAAAAATTCAAATTTTCTTTTCTTACAAAAATGATCATAGTTTGAGTTTTGCAATTTTGAAATTTTTAGAAAATCACCACATTGAATAAATCTTTTTGTTTTCAAATCATAAAATTTTTTGTCCTCAATTCTCTTTATAATATCTGAAATTTTGGAGCTTAAATTGCAAAAAAGCAATTCATTTGCCATAAAATTTGTTGATATTTTTTTGTGTTTATTTCAAAGAAACTTTTTTTACAGATGTTTTTCTAAATTTAATTATACTGTATACAGTCCATTATTTAATGAACCCTTGTGTTTTTTGTGTGTGTGTGTTTGTGTGTGTGTGTGTGTTCTTTAAAATCCCCATTATTTTGGTGGGCCAAAATAAAAATGACAAAGAAAAAAAAATCCATTAATAATTTGAAAATTTATGTTATATTTTGTTTGTGAAACAATTTACATATATTTAATTATTTATTCATTTCATTATTATATTTTCTATGCAGTATTTGTAATATTTGGAAATATCAAAAAAAAAAAAAAAAGTCGGTTGGGAATTTAAAAAATTTTTTATTATTTAAAAAATGAAAAAAAATAAAAACACTTTTTTCATATTTTATTTATATTTTATATTATCTTACTTATTATGTGTGTGCTGATTTGTGTGTGTGTGTGTGTGTCTGTAACGTTTATATATTGGATCGAATTTCCTACATTTTTTAGCCGATTTCAACAAAACTTCACAGGACTACATAAAATTACCTTGTGATGGTTCTAACGGGTGCCGAAAATGGGAAAAAACAAAATTGTTTTTTAACAAAATCAATTTGAAAACACGATTAAGACACATCGTGAGAATGAAAGGGGGACAACTCACCCACGAAAATGTAAACAAAAGAGCATAGCATGATGAAAAAAAAAGCCAAACTTGACGAAAACAAAATTTTATCGTCTAATGTTCATATTATTATTAAAGAGGAAAGATCAAAGTATTTTTGGGGTATTTTTTTTACATTTTTTAATCGTTCCTAGCACGTCTGAAATTTTCGTTAAAAAAGGACAGATAATCAATCATTTTCAATCATTTTTTTCAATTTGATAAAAAAGATTAAAATCTGACTTTGATATTCTTTTAAAAATCAATTATCATTTTTTCAAAACTGATTTTAATAAAAACAGAAATTATACTGTTTATTTAAAATATTTTGAACCAAGCTTAACTTAGCTTCTGCGCTGAAAAAATGTAATTTGAAAATAAAACAAAGCAGGTCATAACCTTTCGCGTCGCTTGACGATTGACGAAAGGCACATTCATGACGTTTAGATAACTTACGGGAGGATAATTCTTTCTACGGATGGAAGGAAGTGAAATTATTTAAGTGAACAAATTATTTACCTCGTTACTTTTAAGGAAAACTTTCAGCGCTCTAATTTTTTTTTTTTTTTTTTTTTTTACTTAGCTTTCATTTTTACGTTTACGATGCTTTATGGAAAATATAAAGAAATTAAAAATAAGACTGTTAATAGTGAGATTAAATTTCATAAAAAAAAAAGGTATCTAATTAATTTAGGTACCTTTCTTATGAAATTTTATCAGAAAAGTGTACATAAAATACTATAATTTTATGTACATTTATTACATTTTACTGTGTTATTTGTATTTCCATTCATTTTATTATTAATTTTGATATTTCATTTATGGAAAAATGTCATAACTGAGATTAATATAAAAATAAGATCATATAAATTAAAGTTTAGCAGTAGTTAAATTTCATAAGATGATACTGTTACTTGTAGGTACCCTTCTCAGTTGAAATTGAAAACTCAAATTAACTTCTCCATATGTGTTTTCAAAAAAAGTAAAGGGCTTAACAGCGGAGAACAATGCTGAACTCAAATAATGCAACTAAATTGTATTCTGGTTGGTCTTCCGTACTTGATAATTACTGTCCGACTATAAACACAAAAATTACATTTCTTAATTACCATGGCTAATCTGATTGGTCCAAATTATACAATTTTCAAAGCGCTAGACAATGACAATCTCACACGGACATTTTGAAAGGTTGATGTTGCTTTTTAACTAATGTTAAAATATTTTTAAAAATTCAATTTAAAATTTTTTAAAAAATCTTTTTAAAATTAAAGAAATAAGAAATAATTGTATTAAAATTCAATTTTCATTGAAAAAATTTTTTGCTTTCAGAAAATATTGTCCATATTCATAAAAACAAGTTAAAACAAATAAAAGCATTTGAAACTAAATAATATATTTGTTTTATTGAGTTTTTGTATGTTACAATTCACAGCTGATTTTCAGGTACGCCAAAAAAAAAAAAAAAAAAAAACATGATTTGCATTCTTCAAAGCCTTGTGCTTTTAACTATTGTAATCACTAAAACCGATGGTCTCGAATTTCTAGAGTTTTTCATAAAATTAGTTATGGGGGTGTTAATAAATATAAAAAAAATATTTCTGCCATGACTTTAATAAAAAAAAAACATATTTATAATAATTTCGATCATCTGTGAATAGTTTCTGAAAGTTTCATTAACATCTGACAATTATTTTTATTTTTGCAAGATTTTCCAAATTAATGTGTGTAAATACAAAAAAACGCGCTAAAAATTATCTATGTTATTTACTACCCCTTGTTGCGACAAAGAGAAACAAGGTTTTTTAAATCAAAATTTAGAATATTCTAAAAAGATGGAAAAATTTTTAAAAATAATTAAAAAAAAAAATTTAGTCTATCCTCTTCATAAAAACATAAGCATTTTGACGATAAAATTTTGTTTTCATAAACTTTGGCGTCTTTTTTCATCAGACTATGCTATGTTTTTTAGCGATTCGTGGAGTGACAGGTTAAAAAACCCAGGTTGTTTTGTGTGTGTGTGTGTGTTGTGTGTGTGTGTGTGTGTGTGTTCCTTTATATATGGGATCGGATTTCTTACATTTTTCAGCCGATAAAACAAACATCCACTTTTTTTTTTTTTTGGCAGGTAGTATTTCTTATTGTCTTGCACACTTTTTTTCTTTATTTATACATTCAGAATGCTTTAAAAATTCCATTTACAAGACAATTGTTTATAATAAAATTCTAATTCTATTCAATCGGGGGACTCATCATAACGATTGAAAACAATGTTTTTTTTGTTTGAGTTTGGTTTGACAAAAAAAAAAAAAAAAAAAAAAAAACTAAGACATGCGTGTCCGTCAACCTAAACAATAATCTAACAATCTCTACTGATTGTACGAATCGAAAAATCAGATAATTCTTTATCTTTAGGGAGAGATAATTCAACATACTTTAGGGCCGTTTTTACAATTCCCTTTGCAATTTGTTACAAGGCAGATCAATAAGGCATTGGTTCTATTTGAAATTAATTCAATATTTAAAAGAAAGTATTAAGAAATATTTTAAAAATGCCAACGTAAGAAATCTGATAGACAAAAAACAACAATATTTCGAAGATGATAATTATTAAGGAAAGAACACAGTATTTGTAATAAATTAATAAACCCAAATAAAGTTAATATTTTTTTGTATTAGAAAAAACGAGTGGAAAATATATTCAAATCAGAATTCTAATTATGAATCACCACAAGCAAAATATGCATTTTTTTTTACTGTATTCAATAAGTAAAAATCATAAATTGAAAAAAAGATTACAGAGAAAGGCTATCTACATTTTTCAACCGATTTCAACAAAACTTCATTTTTTTTTTGGCAGGTAGTGTTTCTTATTGTCTTGCACATTTTTTTTTTTTATTTTTACATTCAGAATGTTTTAAAAATTCCATTTACAAAACAATTGTTTATAATAAAATTCTATTCACCAATCGATAGACTCATAACGATTGTAAACAATGTTTTTGTTTGAATTTGGGTTTGACCAATTCGTAAAAAAAAAAAAAAAAAAAACTAATTAAGACATGCGTGTCCATCAACCTTAAACAATAATCTTTGTCAATTTTATTTTTCAGTCTTTATGATGGTCGATACTTGATCTATCTCTTACTGTTACATCCCCGGCAACGCCAGGCTCTACTGCTAGTAAAAAATATTGATAAATCTCTCCTCCAATATATCACAGTTATATATTATATGAATTTGATATAATGCAAAAAATATCACAATATAAAAATCAATCAATAATTTTTATAACTATCTTTTAGGACTCAGGCATTATTTTATGGAAAGCATTTCATAATAATATTTTTAAATTTTGTAATCCTGTTTATTTTGGCATATTTTTTTTTTGAACTTTTTCAAAATATTTGATATTTTTAATCATTCTGCCTTTTTTACTATAAACTTTTCCACCACACCATTTTGCAACCTCTTTTTGTAATCCATTATGGTAACAGAGCAAATTTAAAATAAAGGGGTTTTAAAAAAAAAAAAAGATTCATGGAACCCAACCCATCCAGATGAGAAATTTGAATGTAATTTTTTTCTATAGACTAGCTATTTTGGTCTTATATATACCATTGTAATATATTTACATGTTCTGATTTTTATTGTAAAAACATTCAAAACTCTTGTATTTGAAAATAATTGAATGCAACAAACTCAAATTTTATTTGACTTTAATATTTGAGTCACTATTCATCTTTTCATAAAGAATCAAATTAATATTTTTAAATAAAATTGATTCTCATTAGCAACCTTTCATTGTTAGTTTTAAAGTTGAAATTGATCTTTAGAAACTATTTAAACCTAGAGTAGGTATTTGAAGTAGAACCAAAATTTCAATCATTAAATATTTTTGATGAATGACAGAGGTGATATTTGTTATAAATGATCACCTTTGACCAATCATTTAAAGAATAAAAGAGTCAATCTTTATTCAACTCACAGCATGTAAAGGTAAAAAAAGTCAAAAAATATTGGTAAAAGTTGGAATAATTTATTTTACATTCATTTGATTTATCAAAGTTGACTAGAAGATAAAAGATTTGGATAAAGAAAATTTTAAATGAAGAGTTTACATTATATATATATATATATATATATATATATATATATATATATATTTTAGCAAATTTTTTTAAATTTATGAAACTTTCAAGAAGATGATTTTTCCAATGACAATAAAGAATAAATATTAACTAATTAAATATCTTTGGCAATGTTTATTATTTTAAAAAGCAATGATTAGAATTTAATAAAATCTTAAACATATGATGAAAATGAATTTATACATTTTTTGTTCTTGAGAATTTAAAACAAAAAATTAAACACTATTTATGAGAGATTGTTTATTTACAACATTCTAAAACTAATACAATTAGCAATTGCTATGAATAATCAAGATTTGTTTTTTGTTTTGTTACAATCCTCTTTGAGAGAGTTATTTCTGTTTACTGGGACTATAAAAGGATACTATTGAATATTAACCTTGTATTCTCAGTTGAATAAATTTTATTTTTTTTTAAAATAACCTGTATACTTTTTTCATTAACTTGAAAAAGAATGAAAAAATAAATATCTGTTAATCAATGTTTGAGACTGTAAAGCGTTTGAATAATTGTTATGAATAATCAAATAGATCTTGTTTTGTTTCATTTTTCCTCTTTGAGAGATCTAAGACAGAAGATCATGGGACTATAAAAGGACACTAATGCAAACCTTAAATTCTCAGTTGAATAAATTAGATACCAAAATTAAAGCCTACAAGAAAATAATATCAAACATGTTTGCAATATTTATCATTTACCAATTTATAAAGAAATAAATATGAAAACAATTTTCTATTCATAAATTCATAAAAATGTTTGGAAAAAATTATTAAAGTTTGTGAACCAACTATAAAGAAATCCTTATTATTTACCATTTTATAAAGGTTGAATCAATTGGCAATTTAAAGAATAAATTTTTTCACATGCAATTTAAAAAAAAATAATATAACAAATACTACAAATACTATAAATAATAATTTATGATTATATATATATATAAATACTATAAATAATAAATCTAATAAAGTGTTTATTATTTTTGTTGTAAATTCTCAAGAATAAAGAAAATGTATAAGTTAAGACTTTCATCATTGTTTAGGTTTTATTACAATGATAATCATCACTTTTTAAAACAAACATTACAGAAAATTGAAGGAGTTAAAATAAAAAACATTTGTCAAGGAAAAACCATCCTTTTGCCATCACATGAAAGTTTACAAAAGTCACTGTGTCTTAGGAAAGTCCATGTTTGCCCTCATTTTATTTTTCTTATATATTTTCAGTCTTAACATACATGATAAATATATAAGTTCTAAAATTTTAAGCTCTGAAAAAAATTCTTAACTTTACTCATTCAGTTGTGATTGGGGAAATTGTGAAACAGATGTTCATTGACCAGGGGAGTCTGTTGAGAAGGACTAATAGCAAATTTTTTTTTTTTCATGAAGGACTTAAATGTCAAACTCATTCCTAAAAAGAACATTTGTAAAACTTTCAAAACAAATAAAAAGTCATTTTGTCACTTAACACAAATCTGGTTACTGATAAACAACAAAATGTCTTTAATTTTTGGGTATTTTTCAAGAGATTTTAATCAATAAATTCAAAGAAGTGGGAACTCTTCTAAGTTCATCTTTATTACCTAAACTAACTTACTTTTAATAACATCTTCATCTTAAGACATTAAAGAGATTTTCTGAAGTTTAATTGACCCAAATTCTAATCAAATAAACAGGATTTTTTTTTTTCATTAAACCCTTCATAATTAAGCAGGGCAGTGGTAGATTAAAAGAGAATAAGCAGATAAATGATGACCAAAGATGTGATTTTTGAGCCCACTGAATTATTTTCAGCATAACAACAAAAACTATTAATTATTATTTTTATTTTTAAAAGAATATTAAAATAACAATTTTAAATTTTTTATTTAAAAAAAAAAAAAAAAGGTTCAGATTTTAAAAATCTTGGTACATTGCTAAAAGGAACCAAAAATCTTTGAAAAAGATTTTGCATTACCTGCACCATTTAAATTTTTTTTTGATGGAATTTTCAGTATCAAAATGGATTCAGCACTCAAAGAAATTTAAGGAAAAAAAAAAAAAATTGATTTTTTGATGAACATGTTATATTAAAAATTATATTATTTATTAAACCTTAATTATACATAATGGTTAATTTGATATATATATAAAAGAAACTGAAAATTTAAATAAAAAGGACAATAATTTTCATATATTTTGCAGATTTGAATATTTGGACGAATTTCAAAGATGAGATTCTTTCTTGCCTCATCTTTTTTTTATTTCAACCACACCACCACACCAAACCAGACCAGACCAGTCCAGCCTAAAAAACCACACCACACCAGACCAGAAACCAGTCCAGCCTAAAAACCTGAATGACTCCTTCCAGTACATACCAATCTAAAAAGAGTTGGTACATCAGTGATTTTATTTTTTATTTAAATTTTCTTTTTTGAAAAAAAAAATAATTTTCTAAGGTTTTCCTGTCTCCTCAAAGATTACAAATTTAACTAAAGCTGATGTAAAATGGATCAAAAAACATTAACTTAACAAAGACAGCAAGTATAAAGAGATTCAATTATATAAACAATGTTAGGTATGTTAATGACTTTTCAGGTTAATTTGAAAAGGGTTTCATATATAACTAAATTGATCCCATTTTTATCAAATCATGTCTAGACTATTTTCTGTCTCTCAAATAAATAGATACAAAGAAAGATCAGGGTCCAAAACATCTTTGAGTTGTAAAGTAATTTGTTTTTTTGGAGAATCAATTGTAATGATGAATAGATTATCTTAATCTACTAATCACACAACAATTTAAATGCCTTGATACATTAATAGATAGAAAATAGATAGATAGATAGATAGAGAGTGAAAGAGAGAGAGAGAGAGAGAGTCATAAGTAATTTCCATTTTTAAAAACAAATTGTAATTACAGATGCATCATCCTAACCACTAATGACATGATGGCAGTTAAATGGAGTACATAGATAGATAGATAGAGAGAGAGACAGAAGTGGAGAGAGAGATTGAAGATAGATAGCTTGAGTTTGTGTTGTCCAATTTGATTTTGGGAAACCAATTTTATCTTGCATATCTATAAGTCTACCATTCACCCATTAGAATTATTGCTGCCACAATTAAAACATTATACAAGTCTCATTAGAATCTATTCATTCTTTTCAATTGATGCTGCTTTATTTATTTGAGCTTAGAATGTCGTGATAAAAACAAACAAGCAATAACATGAAAAAAATAGCCAGAAATGAAAATAATTAACAGGTTAAACTCAGATGAGTGAAGAAAGGTTAAGACTGGATCAGTGAGAATGGAAACAGGGTAGAAGGAGCAAAGCTATATCAAAGAAGTGGGAGGAAACAAGAATGTGAAGTACTAGGAAGATTTAGAATAGATGGGGAAAAGGAAGGAGAAAGCTAAAAGCTGATGAGGTAATGAGAAGAAATAGATTGGTACATGACTGCCAAGGACCTCAAGAGTCCGACAAAGATTTGCTTTGCTGTGTGGTGATTTGCATCAATTGAGATGAAAAGAAATACTGTAAAGAATTACAGAAGATTGTCTTTCTTTGTCTGTGTAAATAAAGTGTATGTATGTTTGATATATGTAGTAATATTCTTGTTTGTAGGAAAGCATCAAGAAAGATATAAATAAACAAACTTTATAAGCAAATATATATGGCCATATATATACAGAGGGATATATCCACACTAATGTGTATATTTTAGGCAAGCATAGGTCTATACTGATCTACACATGTGCAATAAAATACAGCACTAAACAAAACTTTTCTCATCATATTGTGGTAATAGAAGTATGTGGCGTACAACATAGGTATGTTATAAAAATTACTATTTGTAAGTTAATTTTATGTACATATAAAAACACATTTATAAGGAATTAATGAACTTTTATTTTTCAATTCAACAATATTTCATGTAAACATATTTTTTGTAGATATATATGTTTGAGTAGATGCCCTGTTGCTTTTTTTTGTTTATTTTTAACACTATGTATAATGTCTACTGGCCTGGACATTTGAGAAGCTTATTAAAGAAAACCGTTCTCTCTGACAGGGTTTGAATCTGCAATCAGACCAGTAGACAATAAATATACTATTTAATAAATAAACAAACCATTTACTCAAATATGGTTATCCACTAAAAATAACACTTTGGCTTAAGTAATAAAATCTCTCGAATTAATAAATAAAAATATATATATATATATATATATATATATATATGGGGTAGCAATATATAGAAATTTTTTTTTCATTAAGAAAAGTTTTGGAGGAAAGATGTATGACAAAGTGGAAAAAGTTTTCATATAACATGTTTTGTCCCTTCGGACTTCATTGAACTAAGTTTGTTTATATTGATGTGACTACACATGTGTGCAAATGAGAGATGCTGGGAAGTTTAAATTTAGAAAAAAAAAATTTTTTTTTTAATATGTGTTTTGGTTCTATAGTCTTGTCAATTTCATTTAAATTCTTTTTCTTTTTGTTTCAATCATCTTTGCTATTAAATATCTCACATTGTGATAACAAAAAATCTGCCACCAATGGGGAAATATTGTAAATTTACTGTGGATGAACACTAGTGATTAAAGCACTTTCTAAACATTTCGGTCTTTGTAAATTATTTTCTCTTTTAATTAGAGTAACATTTTTTTTATGTAAGCAACTAATGCATTTAATGTATTGTTTTTGGCAATGTCTCTTTAATGTTCATTTAATCTTTTATTTAAACTTTATATTCTTTCTGGCAATTTTTGCAGGTGATAATGTAAATTCCACCTTCATGTTTTGACTTGTTGTTTTCTTTTGCATTGGTTAAGTCTTTTATTGTTTTAAACGTAATTGTGATAAATTTTATGTTGACTTTTATATAAGTTTTTTATATATATATATATATATATATATATATATATATATATATATATATATATATATAGGATTATATAAATATGAAATTTGTCACTTAGCTCAAAAGATGTATCAACATGTAGCATGTCTACTCTGGATTTATGTCGTGAACCTTTGTGTAATTGTTCAGTCCACTTATTAGGAGATATCAGCAAATGTCTGTCAATTTTTTCATTTTTGTTATTTATATATTAAGTTATAAAAAATAACTTATGGGCATTTTTTTTATTGATGTTAGGTTGATTTTTCTTCCTTGTATGCATGTCTATGTCTACATGCCTGCATATGTGTAGAGGATCTCATTGTTATTTCTTCTTTTCATTATTTACTTTTCTC
>CAHIKZ030003899.1:0-38585 GCA_903632075.3 Acanthosepion pharaonis
TAACTTTTGGAAACATATAAAGTCAAGAATTAAAATTTAAAAATTTAATAAAAATATTATTTAACATTTTAATGTTTAATTTATTAAAATTTAATTTAAAATTTTAAATACAATTTTACATAAAACATTTCAAGCTACTTTAACGTTTTTCAAGACTTAAAAATTAATAATTTGAAATTTAAAGTCAATAAATTATAATAAACGATTATATAAAACTAAATATTTGAATTTTAATAGTTTCTAATTTTTCAAATTTTAAATTTAAAATTTTAAACAAGTTTTAAATAAATAATTTTAGTAAAACTTTAATCTAGCTTTATTAAATTTAAAAATTTACAAAATTTAAAAAATTAGTAAAAAAATTAATTAAAAATATTATTTTAAACATTTATTTTACAAATTTATTAATTTTAAGTTTACTAATTTTAAATTCAAAGTTTACAAAAAATTTTGAACTTATATAATTTGTAATAATTCAAAATTTAAACACTTAAATTTAAATAATTAAATTATAAATAACTAAATTATATAAAAATATTATAAATTTCAATGTTTAACATTTTAAAAATTTAGAGTTTACAAAGTTTTAAATTAGTTTTTCAAAATTATTGATTTTCAAACTATTTAACTACTTTAAATTATAAAGTAAAAATATAAAGATTAAATATGATAAAAATATTATAAATTATATCTATGTTAAATTATTAAAAATTTAATTTTAAAGTTTTAATGTTTGAAAACTGTTAAGCTATTTTAATTTTACAATTTTAAATTAAATAACTTTTGTGAAATAAAATCATGAATAATAATCATTAATAAAATTAACATAAATATTTTAAAGTTTTAATTTAAGTTTCATTAAAATTTTAAGTTTAAAATTTAAAATACATAGTGATTTACGTATAAAATAGCTGTTTGACTTTTAAAGTTTTCAAGGCTTATCAAATTTAAATAATTTTGACAAAATTAAAAGTCAAAGTATAATAAAATATAAATCAAAAAATTTTTAAATTTTAATTTTATGAATGTTTCATTAAAAATTTTAAGTTTTCAAAGTTTTAAATAATTTATGATTTCAAGTTAACAAGCTTTAAAATAATTTTCAAGTTTTCAAAACTTATATTAATTTTAAATAACGTAAACGATTTAAATCAAGGTATAAATAATAAATTTATAAAATTTAAAGTTTATTTAAATTTGAAAGTTTCATTAAAATTTAAGTTTAAAATTTTAACTATTTAATTTTAAAATAAACTTTGGCTAATTTTCAAAAGTTTAATAAATAATAATTAAACATTATTGTAAAATTATTTTAATAAAGTATAATTGAAATTAAAATTTGAATTTAATTTTAAGTTTATTACATTAAAACAATTTTAAGTTTTTAAGTTTTAAAACTTCTTCAAAAATAATTTGTAAACATTAAAATCAAGAAATTAAATAAAAATATAATCATCAAAACATATTATTTTAAAGTTTCAATTTAAAATTAATTAAAATTTAATAATAAATTTTAAAAACATAATTTACAAAATTTGAATTTAATTTTCAAAGTTTAATACATATTAAATTTAAACATTTAAAATTTCAATATGAAATTATCAATCAAGAATTAATAATATGATTTTAAAATTAAAGTAAATTTCATTAAAAATTATATTTTAATTTTAAATATTATAAGTTTAATAATTTAAATTTTAATTTCATTTAATAAAATTATTTACTTGTAAAACATAATATGATTTTCAAAATAAGATTTAAAGTAAATAACTTTTAAATTTTAAAGTAATAAATTATAATAAAATTTAATTACAAGTTTAATATTATATTCAAAAGTTTTCAGATTAAATTTAAGTTTTACAAAGTTTTAAAAATATAATTTACTTGTAAAAAATAATGTTATATTTTAACTTTTCAATATCAAAAATTTAATTTAACTTTAAATTTTAAATTATTAAAATTTAATTACAATTTAAAAACATATATTATAAATAACTTTTTAATTTTCAAGTATTAAAATTTTAAGTTTAAAATTTAAAATATTGTATAAAGCAAAAAGTTAGATAATTTTCAAAAGTTTTCAACTAATTTAATTTTTAAAGTACATTAAAAATAATTTAATATTAAAAACATATATCACAAAAATATTTTTAAATATTTCTAATGTTTTGAACATTTCATTAAATTTATTTAAATAATTTTATAAATATAAGTATAATTGCATAAACAGTTAAGTTTTAATTTTAATTTTAAAACTTTAATTAAAATTAATAATTTAAACGTAAAAGTCAATAAATTAATAATATTGAAGATAATATGAAACTTTAAAGTTTAATATTTTAAATTTAACACATTTATTAAAATTATTTTAAAGTTTTAAATATATTAATTTGCAAAGCAAGCAATTTAACTATTTTAAAGTTTTAATTTAAAAATTTATAAATTAAAATTTTAAATAAATATAGATTAAATTAAAAAAACTATTATAACATTAAAATTTTAAAGTTTAAAATTTAAATTTTAGTACAAGTTTATAAATTTAAGTTTTCAAGTTTTCAAAAACAATTTTAATAAAGCATTTAAAGCTATTAAAATTTTAAGTTTAACATTAAAACATAGATTTGTAAAATTTAATTATAATTTAAATTAAAATAATTTTAAAAATTTGAAATTATAGTTTCAATTGAAATTTATTAAAATTTTAAAGTTTTAAAATTTTAAATACTTTAATTTAAAAAAGCTTTTAAATTTAATAAGTTTTAAAATAACATAATATTTAAAACAAGTTTTAAAGTTTAATTAAGTTTATTAAAAATCATATTAATATTTAAATGATTTTAAATTTCAAGTTTTAAAGTTTATTAAAATTAAAATATTAATTTATAAATCATTATGAATTTAAAAAATATTAAACTTTAAATTTAAATTTCAAACTTTGAAGTTAAATAATTTAAACATTTATAAAATTATATGATATGTTTAAAGTAAAGATTTATTAAAATTTAATATAATTATTCAGGTTATTTTAACAGTTATTAAATTACCAAATACAACCAATTCTATATATATATATATATATATATATATATATATATATATATATATATATATATCAAAGTGTGTCATTTGCAAATATTTCAGGAAAGAAAAAAATGACCCGAAAGTGTAAGGGAGATAACTCTAAGTGAAACTTTTTGATATTGAGTATTTTGTCTGGCTCTGCACAAAGGCAACCAAGTCAAGTCGATTTTTAAAAATAATATCTTTCTGGTTTCATAAAATTAAATAACAGTGCAATGTTATGTTTTTGTTAATATTTAATCAAAAAATAGAAAAATTATATTTACTTAATTCTTTCTTAGAAAAATAGGTGTAATGGCTGCATTAGTCAGAGGAAAGAGGGTGTTGAGGTTGTTAATGTGGAATGTAGAAAACTAACCACATTGTTTTTATATGTTTGTCTTATGATTCAAATAAGAATTTATTTTTCTTCATTTTTTAACATAATTTTCATTAGATTTAATTTTGATAATTTTCTTAAAAATTTTCTGTTTAAGAATTTAATTTGTATGAATGAACATTTATAAGATTTATTGTTTTTTGCCTTTTGGTCTTCCCACAATGCAATGTAATAGTAAATATGTTATTCATCCTGTAGAAACTGTATTCTTCCCTCTATCCATGCTATCATGCTCCTTCTAAATTGTTTTTAAACAAGATTAAAAGAGAAAAAATATACATTCTTAGGCATCAAAATTATCTTGTCACCTGTTAAAATTTACACATTTGTTTACAGTGAAAAATAAAATCATTTATGTGACATTACATTGTCTCTAAAAAGATATATTTGAATGTTTTTTAATTTATTAGATTACAAAGTCAAAAAAATATTTTCCATAAATTTATGTTATACAAGTTATTAACTGTTCAATATTGTAAAGAATTTTTTAAGAATATATATTTTTTTGCAATTTTTGGATGATTTCATCAGCCTATTTAATGATAATAAATATTCACATAAAAAAAAAATTCAGTTTGTATTTAAATTTAAAAACTTTTTTTATATATAATTTATTAACATTTTAGTATTAAAAATTTCATTTTTTAAAGTATTTAATTTAATATTTTTGAATTAATAATTCAAAAAAATTTTATAAAATGTTTTTGAAATCAAGTTTGATTTTGATAAATATTTTATATGATATTGCATAAGATTATTAAAAATAAAAAATAAATCAATTTTTTTCATTTTTGTAGGTCATTTTATTGTTTTTGTTTGGTACAGGAGGCAATGGTCTTGAATTAGAAGTCTGTTGGTTGTTCATTTCTATAAGATTTCTGGATTGTGGGTATGGAGCAGAAATATCACTTTTGTTAAAATGGCCTGAATGAGTTGAAGATTTGGTAAGGCAGATCTGAAAAATAAAATAAATTAGAATAATAATGAGACATAAAAAAAAATTAACAAATCAGTGTTTAAATTTTCATTGAATTTTACAAAATTAATTTTATGAGCATTTCACCCATTTATTTAAGAAATGCTTAACAGATTAAAATAATTAAATTTAATAGGAAAATCGTTATTTCAATGTGATAAATAATGCTTTGAGAAAATTTAAATAGCTGTTATTTTTATCGTTTCCTTCCACAAAAATTTTACAAAAAAGGAGGACTAGTTATGACTGCAGTGAATTTAAAAAGTGTCTATGGTTTATTTTGGTGAAAAGAAAAATATTTAGTGAATTTATGAGAATTTAATTACTAGCTCTGTTAACAAGAGAGGAAAATTCAAGATAAAATCTTTAAAAATAAAATGGGCCTCATAGTCATAAATGCATGCAAAAAATAATAATAAAATATATTTCCAAGAACAGAAAAATTGAGAATATTTTTTTAATTAATGGCATTTTTCAATTATGAGAGAATAAATCACAGACCACATTTTTTGAAATTTGTTATGGAAATTAAATTTTAATTGAATTTTCATGATACAATATTTGATTTGAAATTCTTATATTTATTTAAAAACAAAATATTGAAAGTGGAGGTTAATTGAAAAATAAATATTTATTTTCAACAACAATTATAAACCACTTCATCAAAATTGATTTTGAATATTTTATTGAAAAAAAAATTTTTAATAGACATGATTTATTCTTTTTGAAATCGAAAATATGGGTTTAATTAGATAATTCTTTAATTTCATGGTCATAATGGAATAGAATTTATATTGAAACACATTAAATACCTAAATAAATATTTTTTAATTTATTTAAATAATTAAATAATTTTTTTAAAAAATGATATAATGTTTCAAAATTTTACCTGAACCATCAATTAAATATTTAAAATTATGTCATTAAAAGTGCATAAAATTATGCCATCTAGAAAAAAAAAAAATATATTAGAGATTTTGCAAATTTAAAGAAATTAAATGAGGTAAAAAAATTAATCTCAAATTTTTTAAAAAATTTTCAAAACATTATTGTTACTTTTTTGTTTTTTATAAATTTACATTGGACAGTTCCAAATATTTATTTTAATTCTAAATAAATATTTATAGATAGAATTAACAATAAATCTATTTTTTTTCTAATATTCAATAAGAACCAAAAAAATCAGTATGCAATTTAAAAATAAGAAAACTCATAAAAATCTAATATTAAAAGTCTTTAGCTATGATGACAAAATATTTAAAAACATTTCCAATAAAAGACATTTCATATTAAAAATTTTTCAAAAATTTTAATGATAAACATGGACAATCAATATTTACATTGTAACCAATAGCCAAACAAAAATTTTAAAAACAAAAAAAAATTGGTTTTTTTTGTTTTCTTAACATAAAGTTTATAATAAATAAAAAATTTTTACATGTATAAAAAAATATATTATTTATTTTAATAATTCAATTTTGTTATGCATAAATTTTTTTTTCATTTTCAAAAAAATTTCAAATTCAGGAATTTTGATATTATTTAATTTTTTAAGAATAAAGAAAATGAAAAAAAAAAATAAATAAAAAGGAAGTACCAGATATCTTTGATTAAAAGGGAAATTTTAAGATTTTAAAATTTTAAAGGGAAAATAAATAAATATAAAAATGGCATTGAAATTTACAACATTTTTAACATTTGGATAAAAAAAATTCTTAAATGTTTTATCCAGGTGGTATGGTCTTTTAAATTTCATAAATATACAACAAAGATGAGAATAAAAGTTTTTAAATAAATAGTTTAAATCTCAACAAAAATAAGATTTTTGAAATATAGATGGGGAAATTTCAAATTTTATTGATAAATTCATTAAATAATTGCCAGACTATTAATTCTAGTCTATAATCAAAATTGAATTATTTTGCTATTCATTTTGTGATTAAAAAAATTAAAAAACAAAGAATAATTATTGAAAAAACTTTGTCTTTACACTGAATTTAAAATTTTTCTTTAAAAATTTACAAATGACATTATAAAAATTTAAGGAAAAAATTTGCAGTATTTTCAAGCGTCTGATAAAAAAATTCAACAAAATCATCTAAAATAGGAAAATTTTGCATTTTTAAAATAATTGATTTTCTGAGTATTCTATAAAAAGAAACATATAAATAATAAAATTAATAAACAATTGAAAGGTATTTTCTTTTATTCTTCATTTTGTTTTTGAATAAATTGGTTCATATTGAAAGTGAAAATTATATTTAAACATCTTCTGTTAAAATAGTTTTTTTTGTGTTTAAATCAAATAGAAAATTTTGTTTAAAATTGGAATATATTTATGCATATCTGAAATTTAATTTGATAAAATTAAAAAATCATTTAATTCAGACATGAAATAAAATTGAAATAAATGAATTAAAAAATTCTGAAGAAAAAAACATAAGTTAATAAATCTATTTTTATTATTTTTTAAAAAATAATATTGAAGCAAATAAAAAAATAAAAAAAAATGGAAAATAAAACCTGAAACTTACCTGATGATGAAACTTCATTTGATGGTTGTGATTTCTGATGAAATCCATCTGCAGAATTTAGTTGCCTTCTTGATGTTATTGTCACTGCTATCACTGTAATAATAATGACCAGATTAAGATGCACCTTCTCTTCACTTTCTAGCTCAACAACATTTAACATTTGGGATGTCTTGTTGCTGATAGTCAATGTCAAAAACAGAGTAGTTGTTGCTGATAGAACTGGGCTACCACTATCCTTGACAACAAATGTCCAGCTGATAGGAACCAGCATTTTCTGGACTCAGTTGGCGATTGAAACTTAACAAACCAGTGTACTGGTTCATGCTGAATATCTGTTGTCATTGCCTCTGATTATTTCATATTTTAGAAATGCATTCTCTTGACTATCATCTGATGCCTTGATTTGGGTGATGTTCTTTATGATGATGGGTAATATACAACATCCAGATTATAAGGTTTAACACTGGGAAATGTAAAATATGGAGCATTATCATTTTTATCAGTTACTTCAACAATCACATTGACTGTATTATTCAGAGATGGTATTCCATTATCTTTGACAAATACTTGAAACTTATAAATATTTTGAAACTCATGATCAAGTGACATAATTGCTGAAATCATGCCATCATCTTTTATTTTGAAAGGTAAAAATTGTTTATTATTGGTTAGCAGAGAATAAGTGAGTTTACCCTCAAGTCCCAAGTCTGGATCTGTTGCATTGATGAAACCAACAGAAAATCTTGGATTTTGATTTTCTTCAATGAAGAATTTAAATGTATCTCCACAGAGAACTGTGGTCTTAACATCATTGATATCCATCACTTGGATAGAGAATTTATTCTTACTTTGCAATGGAGGAGATCCTTTATCTTGACAGCTGATGATAATTTCATGCTTTGCCTCTGTTTCTCTATCCAATGCTTTTTTCACAATTACTTGATATTTTTTGTATCCAGACTTTGCAGTTTAAATTTATCATAATGGAGATCGCAACTCACTTCTCCATTTTGTCCAACATCATGATCAGTCACTTTTACATAAGCAATTGAACTGCCAATTTTTTAATATTTTCAGAAACTGATGTTGAATCTTTTTTTGATGATGCTGAGGGTTTTTTAATGAATAGTTGGGATTATTTTGTTGTTTAATTACATTTACAAAAACCATTGCAAAGATGAACTTAATGGTGGATCTCCTCCATCTTCAGCTTCAATATATTTTTTATGTATTAATATTATGATAAGAATTAAATTTTTTCTAAGAAAATTTGTCCAGTTTGTTCATTCAGTTTAAAAGTGATTTTTAGCAACATCAGATGTTTTTTTACTAAATGATAAGTGACTCTCATTTTTACCAGAATCTAAATCTGTTGCTGATAAAGTTGCAATGGAAGAAGTTTCACTTGGTTCATTTTTAATTGAAACATTATAGATTTTTTGAGAAAAAACTGGAAGTTATTATCATTAACATCAGATAAATCAAGATGAACATTTAAAATACTTTTGTTTTGGAGGAGATCCTCCATCTTTTGCAATTACTTTGTTATCAAATTCCTTTCTTTCACTTCTCTGTCAAATGTTTTTTTTAATTTTATTCCAAGATCAGATGTTCCATCACAATTTTTTTGAAAAACAAATAATGTAAATGGTTTGTTTTTATTTTTTTAGTTCATAAGAAATTTTTGAATTAACATTCCAACATCTTTGTCAATTGCATTTGGAATTAATTTTTCATTCCTTTACCATCATCTAATGGAAAAATTCAATATTTGATTTGTTTATCAGGAAATTCTGGTTGATGGTCATTTACATCTTGAATTATAACTTTGATTTCTAAAATTCTCATTATTGTTTTAGATTTTTGAACTGCAACATCAACCATTCAAAAAACATTTCTTTGTTAAATGTACACAGAGATTCAGCATCCAATGTTTGGGCTGTGTAGAGTTTTCCTGTTTTTTAGAAATGAAATAATGGAGAACTGCTTGTTCCATCCTGTTCCATAAGACTGAATGTGATTAGATTTTGATCTTAAATTGCACAGGACATCATCCATGACATTAGAATCAGCAGCAATGTCTCCAAGGTAAGTAACAAAGGACTTTTCCTTCTTAAACTTTAAAGCAATAAAAATCTACACAAATATGAGGTTATGCAGAATAAAAACCATAAAAAGAAAAAATATATTTAAAAGAGCATCATCCATGTATCTTCAATGTTGATTATTGTAAAATTTTAATTAAATTTTTAATATTTATTTAATTTTAAAAAAAATTCAAAATGAAATCCTTTAAAAAATTTAAAAATGACATAGGATTTTTTTTTAAATTTTGCCATTAAAATTATTGATAAGAATTGCATTTTTTAGTTAATAATTTAGCTTCATTTCAACTAAAAAAATAAATTGTAATTTTATAAAAAATGTATTCATACTTTCATTTATATAAAAAAAGATTTAAATTTTAGCATCACTTTAATATTACATATATCCTTTATATAAATAAAAGTATAATATCCAACAAATCAATAGTTTACAAATATCAGATTTTTATTTTAATTTTAAATGTATAATATTAAAATTTGGTTGAAAAATTTAAATACAAATTGTGTAAAACAAATATATTTTTTATTTTAGGCTTATTTATATACCTACATATCTGATAATTATCTTTCTGATGTTAAAAAAAATTTCATAGATGAAAAACTTAAAAAAAAACAATCAATTGGAAAATATAATTTCAAATGAATTTTATCTTTTTTTTTTTTTTATTTAAATTCTTTATAGATAATTTTTATTGCATTTTTATTATTCTATGTTAACATATATTTTGTAAAAAAAAAATTTATAAAAAAAAAATAATTCTAAATCTATTCTGAAATTTGAATTGAAATTTATTTTTCATTAAAAAAATATAAATATAGATATTTGATTTTTTTTTAAAAATAACTAAACATAAAAATTTGAAAAAAAAATTTTTTGTTCAAAAAATAATTTTTATTAATGAGAAAAACTAAAATAAATTTTAGGAATGAAAAAATTTTCATATACTGAATATTTTAAATGAATTAAATATTATACCATTTTTTAATGCAGTAATCATTTTTAAACAAAATTTTGCACATGAATAAAATGAATATTCATAAAACAAAACAAAATAAATGTTTATTATTCATGTTTATATTATGAAATATAAATGAAAGGCTTCAACTGATGTATTTAAAATTTTTATTTAACTAAATTAAATAAACAGCATAAATAATATAGATATAATTTAGAAGAAAAATAGAAAACAGAAACATTTTATAAATATATTTATATTTAAATTTTTTTCAGAATTTTCAGGAATAAAAAAAAAAAAAAAAATTGAAAATTATATAATGTAAAAAACTTACCTTTTTATTAAAAAAATTTTTTGTTTAGATCAAATAAAATTTTTACATTTTTTCAATATTTTTGCAGCTTTTTTTTTTTTTAAAAATATCAAAAAAAATAATTTTTTGGAATGATATGATGAAAAAAAGACAGCAATCCTAGTGTGCTAATTTGTTGAACATTTTTTTACAATTTTTTTTAATGTGTAATGTAAATTATTAATCAAAAAAAATATGAAATTTTATTATTTTAATTTTTTTTAGTAAGAATGCATTTTTAAATGTTTACCTAAAAAAAAAAAAAATAAACAAATATTAAAATTTGAATAAAATTTATTAAAAAAAATTAATTTAAAACTCCCAAAATGCAATTTGATTATTCAGTTCTTTTTTCTTTTCAGACTGCTTTTTTTCTCTTTCTCCAAACAATACCATGATGGCTTAACCTCATTTTAAATAAAATGTTTAATGTAAGTATAAAAAAATTTTTGTCATTGATTAAAAAAAATAAAATTACCTAGTAGATAAAAATTAAATAAATAATTTTTGAAATTTAGAATTTTAATTTTTATTTTGTCTAGAAATTTTGGAAAAAAATTTTTTAACTAAGAAGTTTAAGATCATTTTTTTGTAAAAAAAGATGATTTGGTTAAAATTTAAATAATTTTAAAAAATAATGAAATTTTCATTCATAAATAATGAATAAAATTTTATTACTTTTATTTAAGAATTTATTATGATTTAAATTTTATTTTCTTAATTAATGTTTAAATTTTTTTTATTATTTTAATGTTTATAATAAGATTATTTAAATATTATCAAATAAGTATTATTAAATTTTTGTGTTAATATGAAAATTGCTTTATATAAATATCAAAAAGATTTTAAAATTTTATTGAGGTACAGGGGGTAAAGGTCTTGGATTTCGATAAATATTTCCTGCTGATTGCTGACTTATATCAGAAGAATTACTATCCTCTGTCACAGAGTCTTTGTTATCAGTATTTTGTGTAATGTTTGGTGTATAGAAGCCCCTGGCCACAATTGTTGTATCACTTGGGTAGTTGACAGTCTGTCCCAATGGTTTTGTTGAGAATTTTCTGTTTCTTGTGTTAAACATTAAATGTTAAGTAAAATATGCAAGGTAAGCTAAAATATTTAAATGTGTAATTTGGTCTAAAATTCTAAAACCTTATGATGAAATTATTTTAAAAAAAATATATAAAAAGAATTAACACAAAATGTAATTTTCTATTAATATGTTTGATTAAAATAATTTACTTAAACTATTTATCTGTAAATTTATAATCAAATGCTACCATTTATCCATGATGATCGACTTTCATCCTTTTGCCAATTGTTAAAATCACTTAAAATATCAGTTTACAAATTAAAAAATTTATAAAATTCTTTATTCAAACTTTATTGCAAAAAAATAGGTTACTCTAAAAAAACATAAAAATAGTTTAAATAAGGATTATAAATAAATGACTGTGCAAAATTTCAAGATACCATGGAATTAATTTTATAAATATTTGAAATATCAACTGTTAATTGAAAATGGAATGTTAAATTTACTAAAAGGGATATTTTTATATTGAATTTATAATATATTCATGGAAATATATATATTTTATATATATCAGAGTTTCAGTGAAAAATCTGTTGCTTTTAATTCAGTTGCAGACATTAACAAAATATAAATTTTAAATATTAAAAGCAGAACTTGACTCACAACCTGAAATTTTGACTTGCAGTTTTTTTCCATTATACTAAGCAAATATTTGTTACAGTGGAATTTTGGTGATGGGTACTGATATTCCCGAAGAACTGCTCAGTTTTAATTTTTGCACTGTTTTGGTAAGTGCTATTATATATCGATATATATATATATATATATATATATAAAAAATGCTATTTTTTGGATAAATATTTAGTAATGGGAAAATGCTATTATAAACTCAAATTATTGACAAATTAATAAAAATTTTGGATTAAAAATTTCTTTAGCATAAATTCTTTGAAAAGTATTTTAACACACACAACACACATATATATATAGGGAATAAAAATATAATAGAAAGAAAAAAAATTTAAAATATAATTAAATTTTTGCTTTTAACTCTATTTTAAAAAACAGGTTAAAACATTGCAAAAAAAAATATTTGAACATCAGTTAATTTATATTAAAACAAAAATATTAATAAATAAAATCTTATAAAAGTTTTATAAAAGCACAAATTTTCATTAACTATAAAATAGAATTTGTAAAGTTATAAAGTCAGTGTTTATTTTAATCAATAAAATTTATAGACTGTCAACCCCTTCAATGACAAAAAAGAGACAAAACTCCCCACCATTAAAATATTTGATTTAAGAGGCAAATCAACTTTAAAAATGAAATGAAATTACTTTATGAGTTAAAGAAAGAAACATTTAAAAAAAATTAATTTGTCTTTTTCCCCTTGGGATCTCATACTTCATATTTTGATATCTTAGGTGATTTTCAAATTGGTTACTTTTTTTCCTATTTTCTAAATACTATACCTTTTTTTGTTTTACTTATATTCTATTCCTTTTAAATATGCTTTGTACACTAGACCTGTGTCTAATTTTTGGTTCTGTAAGCCAGACCTATGTCTATTTTTTCTATTCTAGTGTAAACTGGACCTGTGTCTACCGTTTTGATTTTTGTGGAACAGACCTATGTTAAAGTGTAACTTTTTGACTCACATGCAAATCAGACATATGTCTACCTTTTATGAATACAGTGTAACCAAAACTTATGCCTACCTATTTATTAAGTCAATGTTTTTAATATTTTGTTAAATTAACCATACTATTGCTTTCACTTTATTTTTATTTAATTATAGTTACCTACCCTGTTTCTTTCTTATGACTTTGCTAATAGAGGCTTGAAAACAACAATAAGACAAAATTATTTAACATCTAAAATGAAAGGAAATAGTGGTGGGTCATGATCACCAATTTCCTGAAGGATAGCTGATAGATGTTCTATTCAACACCTCAACTCTGGAGTTTCATAGACAAACTTTTTTTGTAACTGTTTGGTTCACTCATCAGGAGGTTTCAGTGATTTTTTTAATAATTTAGATGTTTGTATAATAGTTTAAAGGTTGCCATCAAAGATGCTTCATTTGTGTGTCAATCTTTTTAAAATGCTGTATAGTTTATATTTTTATTAAAATCTTTTGCATATATAATTGAAGAATTGAAATTGTATATGATTTAATCTTTTGGTCGCAACATTCATTGTAGAACTGTTTATTGATATTAATGTTCATAATGAGATTTATTTTGTAATTATTTATCGAAAATATGCAGCCAAATTTTAAGTACAGACTCAATAATTTTTAAACTTTCACCTTGAAACGTTTTAATCATGAATCTATGTTAGCAGAAAAGGAACAAAGGATTTCTTTACACAAGAAAATCAAACATGACTCATTATGACTCATGTTAAGTACCTGAATGTATTATATTGACCTTAGCTATCATTATAGTATATTATATATTCTTTTGTCATGGTTAACATATTTTACATTGTTAAAGTATAAATTTAGCAAGTATATATATGATGGACTCTCCTGTTGTATTCGACATATGAGGGTCAAGCAGCTCAGCCCAGACACCAGCACATATGATTTGATTATGTGGTGAAGGCTTTGTGCAGAACCAATCACACTTTTTGAAGGGCGAATACAAAGACCTAGTGCACTACATGCCACAAGGTCACAAAAACGACTCGTTTTGGCAGAGTTGTCCTTCTACTAGACCAGTTGCCATATCCAAGGTTATAGAACCCAGTCTGTCCCACTATTTACCCATAGCTGGAAGGAGAAGTAGAGGATTAATACCTTTCTCAAGGATATAAGCACGTAAGCGAATGCAATGGTTTCAACTGGAATTCAAACTTGCCTCCCTAATTCTTCAATCCAAGCTGCTATCCACTACCCCACCATGCCAATATATATATATATATATATATATATATATATTTTTTTTTTTTCATTCTCATTTGTTGAACTCCTTCCAGTATTTTGCTTTCCAGTCAAGTTTGATCTTCAAAAAATTAAATGTACTATCAATTGCTATCTTATCTTCTGTTCCATTATTGGTCTTGCTCTTTACTTATGTTTTTCTTATATTCTTTCACACTCAGTAACCACCTGCATGTTAGTAGCTTTGTTGCCTTGCTTCAGGTGAAATGACATTTTATATATATATAATATTTAAATTTTTTGCTTTTCATGTGCACATGCTGTTGATTTGACAGCAGTCACACAATCATCAGGCATTTGACAATGTCAATCAGTCGTTAGAATTATAGAATTAAAGAATTGAGTGTCTTTTTTCAAATGACTGATGATTGTATAAATCTTGACAAATAATACATGCACATAAAACTTTTTAATGGAAGTTATGGGAATGCAGTGAAATTTAAGTATCACTTTTTTTATATATTGCTCTGAAGTGTCTATATATATTTTATATTTTACATCTAGCTCTATTTTTATAGCATCTTCATTTCATTATATACTTTTGCTTAACAAGATATATATATTATTTTATCACTGTGGACACTTATTTGAAATAGATGCTCCATTTCTATTACTTTAACAGTGTACATTACATCTATCAGTCTGTGCATCTGAGAAAACTTAGTAAAGAAAATGTATCATCTAATAGGTATTGAACTTGTGTTGTGTGCTTCTTTGTATGGGAGACTAAGACTTGATAAAATCCTTCAGGGGACAAAATGTGTTGGATAAAATAAGTTTTCTTTTTGTCTTTATTCATATTATCTTTTAACAGATATACTCTATCTGAAAGTTTTACACACACATTTACATATACATACATACATACATACATACATATATATATTGTACTTTTCACCTGTGCAACTATCTTTTGGCTTTTTACTTTCCTGTCAAATTTGATCTTAAAGTTTAAATGCAATGTCAACCGTAATCTTCTGTTTTTTTGTTTTTAATCCTATTCTTTTATTGTCCTTTCTACTCAACCTGTTGATTAATTTGCTTTTCTTTTTTTACATATTATCGACCCTTTGTGGCTAATTTAAAGCTAAAACATATTTCAGATTGTACAAGGTTACTTACAGTACCTGATGTTCTAAAGTGTTCACCCATCTAAGTATTGACCGGACTGAACACTGCTGATAAGCGTTTCCTGCATGATTAAGCCATGCCATAGACATCTACACACTAATGTTTTTCTAAGTATTTTCAATTTTAGTAATCCCTTGCATTTCAGTGGCTTTATTGCCTTGCTTGGGGTGAAAGGATTAATATATATTATATATATATATATATATATATATATATGCTATATTTATGGGATAAAGTGGTCAATATCAGAGATAGAGTGTATGCAAATATAAATATAAAAGTGAACATTGAAGTCAACACTCAGAGGCAACAAGCTGTTTCATGCTGAACACAATCGTCAGTGTGTGTGTGTGTGTGTGTGTGTGTGTGTGTGTGTGTATGTGTATATGATGCTGAAAAGTCCTCAGTCCCAACCACTTTAAAAATTTGACCAAATCAAAATTAGACAACAAAATCTTGTGGGGAATCATTTCTTGCTTAGAGAACTTTTCAACACCCCTTTGTATGTGTTCAATGGTATGTAAATGTAAGAATGGGACTAGAAATTCTCTATATAAACTTGTAGTAAACATGAGGGCAACAAATTTTATGAGTTGTGGTTGTTAGTGAACTGCAAAATACTACTACTACTACTACACATCATGACAGTGTGATTGTGTGTATAATATATATATATATATATATGTGCCTATGTTCTATGTATAAAAAACATATTTGAGACTTCCATATTGATGTCATACCTTGTACCAAACCCCTTCAGAAATATCTAAGCTGTCAGCTGTATACAACCACTTTCTCAGATCAATGGTTAAAAGGGTTTGAGCCACTGAAATGGGTCCTGGTGAAAATCATCCATCTTCAAAAACTTGTGGACTGGTATTACATAATCACAAACAAAGAACTGTACCAAATAACAGAAACTACATCATTTCAGGACTTTAAACAACTAAAATAAGAAAATGAGGAAAGAGAATTTGGAGAATTTGACACTCACAGGACATATTGAAGGCAAGTGGGTCAGAGGAAAGCAGTGAATAACTAACTTAACAAGCTACTGTATATGTTTGACAGAACAGAGATTAGAGAGATAGCAAAAGGATAAACCTTACTATGAGACACAAAGGAGACGAAGTTGTGGAGAGCCATGACCTCCCTCATCCTGAAGGGACAAAGTACATATAAAAAGCTAGCCTTTCTCACACACTCATATATATATATATATATATATATATATATATATATATATATATATATTCCTCGCTGCTAAACCAGCAGCCAGAGTGCTCAATTCTGACAAAGCTGTGCTTTAAGCAGCAGTGGCAGCCATTAAAATATATATGGGTTCCTGAATACAACATCAGCTCTAAATGACAAATTTTATATTTGTATTAATCATACACATACATACATATATTATATGATCATTATATATATATATATGACAAAAGATTTGTTTGTGCTTGAGTGTACATTAAATATATTATATATGTATGTATGATCTAAAATATATATATATACATAAACTTTGTGTATATGTGTGTGATTATAACCCACATCTATTTCTGCCATTTTAATTGGAATGTGTGAAAAAGTTTTTCTATAATTTGGTCCAGATCAATAGTGTTATCAGTTTCTATTAATATCCTGTATAAATATATGTATTTATTTGATTTATTATTCTTTTTTTAAACCCCAGAATATGCTGTATTACCAAATTACTTGCTACCTTTGCAGATGCTTCAAAACCAAAGAGACCGAAGTTTGATGCCAATTAAAATCAAATAAACCAGTAAGCAAAAAGAATAGAATGGCTCACCTTTCTTTTTGTTTTCACTTTTTCCTTTTACAAATTTCATTTAGGTTTCTGGAGTTGTGGTAAGATCTGATCCCTTAATATTATTTTCCATTTCGCCTGTATGAAGCCAGGAAAATTCTATGAAATGATTTGGCTAGTATGCAAAATTTAAGGATATCTTTGGTGAGCTCTCTTCAACATTTCTTCATCTCTTGTCTTCTTTCTTGGAGATGTTTAGTATCTTTTTGTAGTTGAACCACTTGGGCTTTATCAAGGCAACTGGACAGGATCAGAAGGATTTTTTTTACTCTTTCCAAAGATAGCAGGTCAGTATAAACTATTAAGTTGTCTTGTGCTCAGGGAACTTAAAGAAATATTTAATCATTCTATCAGATCCCCACAAAAATAATCTATCTATATCAACTATTTTCTTTTTCTATGTACACATTTTCTTTACCTTTCTCTCTCAATCTGTTTATACACAGACCACACCCATATATATATATATATATATATATATATATATATATATGAAAGATTAAATTAACTTATTTACATAGAAAAATCTACTGAATGTTACGACGGAATCTTACTAAAATATAAATCAGTGTACTGGATTTTTGCAAATATCCAATTTCCAAAAAGATATATTTCTTTATATTCTGTCAACTGTTTCATCCATTAATGGACTTTATCAAGCCAAATATAAGGGCTTTATTTTACAAGAAATATTTGTAAACAAAAATAAAAATAAAAATTCTGAATCTAAAAATACTCATAAAAATACTTCAAACTAACTGAATGTTAAGAGAACTGTGAAAGATGCTATAAAGATATATATATATATATATAATTATATATATATATATATATATATATATATATGTAAGCACTTCACAAAGCAGCAGATAGGAAGGACTTATTATGAAAAATATAGTGATATTTATTCCCAATCAATCATAATTTAGGATAACTCTATTTAAAAGAATAAATAAAATAATGATAATAATAATAGCAACTTACATAATGAGGGACTAAATCATCACTTGCATGAACAGTGACTAACTTTTTCTCCTAAAGGATCAGATTCTGTAAACTTCACCACATCTAGTGCTGGACATTTCAGAGAAACCCAAGGAAAGAAGCAGCTTCTCTGTATCATTCACTGGGATTTTCTCTGCTCGAGTTTCACTACTGAGGAAAACTAAATCATCTAAATAGAAATAATAAAAATGCATTTGTAATAAACTTTTGGAAGAATAAACAGTAACAAAATAAGCACTTTGATCAATATAAATTTTTAATATTTTCAGATTACAAAAAAAACAAAAAAACAGGAAAATTAAATGAAAAATCATTATAGTGAAAGATCTTAAAACAATGTAAAATGTAGTGTCTTATCTTTCTTTAGCACCAATCTTTTGCATTTAATTGAGTAATTAACAGCAATACTTACAATTATCCAATTGAGCCTTTCAGGTCAAAGATCAGGTAAGTGGAAAAGAAGTAAAATTTTATATCATTTAAAATTCCTTGGATGATTTCTAATCATAAATTACTTTAATCTATTTAAAACTTTATTATAAACTCTAAATTTATATAAAATAAAATTGTAATCAAGTAATTCAAATACAAAACTTAAGCTTTTCTATAGCATTCAAGTTTTGTAATAACCAAAAATTAAACTATTTTTTTATCTCATAATCATAATTTAGATGACAAAACTGAACATTAAATTCAAGTTTTCTTCAGTTTGAATAATGAATGGAAAAAGCCACATAAAACAGCTAACAGAATCAAATTTTTTAAAAAAAAAAAAAAAAAAAAAATAATAATTTGATTTAATCCTTTAGCATTCAACCCAACTAAACCCTCGCACAACAAATATCAGCTCTCAATGTTCAACCTGCTGTAATCCACCACATGTATACTCTGCCACAATATGATGACGTCATCACAAAAATAGCAGGAAATCATGCAAACAGTGAAACTTTAAACACAACTTTGAGAGTCAATATTTATATGGTAGGTTTGAGTTTGTTGAATGCTAAAGGGTTAAAAGGCTTAAAACTGTGAATGAATGAAATAAAAAAGCAATAAATATCTTTGCAAAAGTAAGTTATTTCCTTTTTCTCATTAGAAGCTAAAAGTTTTGTTCTTTTATATTATAGCCACTAGAGAACTTAAATATGCTGATTAAGCATAATGGCAACCTATTTTGGATAGTGTCTATTAAGTACTCTTGTGGAGTTACTAATACATCTACAAATATTAAATATTGCTGAAAAGTTTTCAACCAAACCCACTTCCAAAAATTTGACCAAATATCAGAACTTTTTAATCAATTCTGGGTTAGGTTAAGAAAATTTCAGCACTCCTTTGTATGTTCATATACAGAGCAGGTAGCACTACAGACTTTTACAATATTCCTTATTTGAATATATAAGCAATTCATAAGTAAACAGTATAAGTTACATATTTTATTATGGTGTCTAATTTACTTGTCTGCCAGTGGTATGAGGAAAATTTAAAAAAAAAAACAATAATATTGGTTTTAAAATATTCTCAAGTCATAGCTAACATCTTAATGCATAGTTGTTGCATAAGAAAGGTAAAATGAAATACTTTGAGGAACTAAATGCTCTGTCTAACAGTTCCAAGAATGTTTAGGCAAGACTGTGTACTGAATAGAATTTTAAAACCCAGATAGACAAGAAGCAATCAGCATAGGAAAGTGAAACTAATTTTATACTTAGGTGAAACCCAAAAAAAATTAGTTTATTAATAAAAAAAAAAAAATAAAATCTAGTATTTCCACTGATGTTAGGAAAAGAGCATCAATTTGTTTAAGTACATTCATGAAATATTATAAATTTGTATTCATGAATAGAACCAGATTTAAATATTAGGTTGAAAACATTATAAAGTCAATGAAATTATAGATAAACGATATGTAATCGATCAAAACATATTGATTTTAACTAGTTTCTAATGTTTTGACACAGATACATTACAAATTTTATGTTTTACAAAGGTTTACAATACATAGTGATTTACGTGCAAAAAGCAAGCTGTTTGGACTAGTTTTCAACGTTTTCAACGCTTACTTCAAAATTTAAATAACTTTGTGAAAACATTATAAAGTCAATGAAATTATAGATAAACGATATGTAATCGATCAAAACATATTGATTTTAACTAGTTTCTAATGTTTTGACACAGTTTCATTACAAATTTTATGTTTTACAAAGGTTTACAATACATAGTGATTTACGTGCAAAAGCAAGCTGTTTGGACTAGTTTTTCAACGTTTTCAACGCTTACTTCAAAATTTAAATAACTTTGTGAAAACATTATAAAGTCAATGAAATTATAGATAAACGATATGTAATCGATCAAAACATATTGATTTTAACTAGTTTCTAATGTTTTTGACACAGTTTCATTACAAATTTTATGTTTTACAAAGGTTTACAATACATAGTGATTTACGTGCAAAAGCAAGCTGTTTGGACTACTTTTTTCAACGTTTTCAACGCTTACTTCAAAATTTAAATAACTTTGTGAAAACATTATAAAGTCAATGAAATTATAGATAAACGGTATGTAATCGATCAAAACATATTGATTTTAACTAGTTTCTAATGTTTTGACACAGTTACATTACAAATTTTATGTTTTACAAGGTTTACAATACATAGTGATTTACGTGCAAAAAGCAAGCTGTTTGGACTAGTTTTCAACGTTTTCAACGCTTACTTCAAAATTTAAATAACTTTGTGAAAACATTATAAAGTCAATGAAATTATAGATAAACGATATGTAATCGATCAAAACATATTGATTTTAACTAGTTTCTAATGTTTTGACACAGGTACATTACAAATTTTATGTTTTACAAAGGTTTACAATACATAGTGATTTACGTGAAAAAACCAAGCTGTTTGGACTAGTTTTTCAACGTTTTCAACGCTTACTTCAAAATTTAAATAACTTTGTGAAAACATTATAAAGTCAATGAAATTATAGATAAACGATATGTAATCGATCAAAACATATTGATTTTAACTAGTTTCTAAAGTTTGACACAGGTACATTACAAATTTTATGTTTTACAAAGGTTTACAATACATAGTGATTTACGTGCAAAAGCAAGCTGTTTGGACTAGTTTTTCAACGTTTTCAACGCTTACTTCAAAATTTAAATAACTTTGTGAAAACATTATAAAGTCAATGAAATTATAGATAAACGGTATGTAATCGATCAAAACATATTGATTTTAACTAGTTTCTAATGTTTTGACACAGGTTCATTACAAATTTTATGTTTTACAAAGGTTTACAATACATAGTGATTTACGTGCAAAAGCAAGCTGTTTGGACTAGTTTTTCAACGTTTTCAACGCTTACTTCAAAATTTAAATAACTTTGTGAAAACATTATAAAGTCAATGAAATTATAGATAAACGTATGTAATCGATCAAAACATATTGATTTTAACTAGTTTCTAATGTTTTGACACAGGTACATTACAAATTTTATGTTTTACAAAGGTTTACAATACATAGTGATTTACGTGCAAAAGCAAGCTGTTTGGACTAGTTTTTCAACGTTTTCAACGCTTACTTCAAAATTTAAATAACTTTGTGAAAACATTATAAAGTCAATGAAATTATAGATAAACGGTATGTAATCGATCAAAACATATTGATTTTAACTAGTTTCTAATGTTTTGACACAGGTACATTACAAATTTTATGTTTTACAAAGGTTTACAATACATAGTGATTTACGTGCAAAAAGCAAGCTGTTTGGACTAGTTTTTCAACGTTTTCAACGCTTACTTCAAAATTTAAATAACTTTGTGAAAACATTATAAAGTCAATGAAATTATAGATAAACGATATGTAATCGATCAAAACATATTGATTTTAACTAGTTTCTAATGTTTTGACACAGGTACATTACAAATTTTATGTTTTACAAAGGTTTACAATACATAGTGATTTACGTGCAAAAGCAAGCTGTTTGGACTAGTTTTTCAACGTTTTCAACGCTTACTTCAAAATTTAAATAACTTTGTGAAAACATTATAAAGTCAATGAAATTATAGATAAACGGTATGTAATCGATCAAAACATATTGATTTTAACTAGTTTCTAATGTTTTGACACAGGTACATTACAATTTTTATGTTTTACAAAGGTTTACAATACATAGTGATTTACGTGCAAAAGCAAGCTGTTTGGACTAGTTTTTTAACGTTTTCAACGCTTACTTCAAAATTTAAATAACTTTGTGAAAACATTAAAAAGTCAATGAAATTATAGATAAACGGTATGTAATCGATCAAAACATATTGATTTTAACTAGTTTCTAATGTTTTGACACAGGTACATTACAAATTTTATGTTTTAAAAAGGTTTACAATACATAGTGATTTACGTGCAAAAGCAAGCTGTTTGGACTAGTTTTTCAACGTTTTTCAACGCTTACTTCAAAATTTAAATAACTTTTTGTGAAAACATTATAAAGTCAATGAAATTATAGATAAACGGTATGTAATCGATCAAAACATATTGATTTTAACTAGTTTCTAATGTTTTGACACAGGTACATTACAAATTTTATGTTTTACAAAGGTTTACAATACATAGTGATTTACGTGCAAAAAGCAAGCTGTTTGGACTAGTTTTCAACGTTTTCAACGCTTACTTCAAAATTTAAATAACTTTGTGAAAACATTATAAAGTCAATGAAATTATAGATAAACGGTATGTAATCGATCAAAACATATTGATTTTAACTAGTTTCTAAATGTTTGACACAGGTACATTACAAATTTTATGTTTTACAAAGGTTTACAATACATAGTGATTTACGTGCAAAAAGCAAGCTGTTTGGACTAGTTTTTCAACGTTTCAACGCTTACTTCAAAATTTAAATAACTTTGTGAAAACATTATAAAGTCAATGAAATTATAGATAAACGGTATGTAATCGATCAAAACATATTGATTTTAACTAGTTTCTAAATGTTTTGACACAGTTACATTACAAATTTTATGTTTTACAAAGGTTTACAATACATAGTGATTTACGTGCAAAAGCAAGCTGTTTGTTTTGGTAGTTTTCAACGTTTTCAACGCTTACTTCAAAATTTAAATAACTTTGTGAAAACATTATAAAAGTCAATGAAATTATAGATAAACGGTATGTAATCGATCAAAACATATTGATTTTAACTAGTTTCTAATGTTTTGACACAGTTTACATTACAAATTTTATGTTTTACAAAGGTTTACAATACATAGTGATTTACGTGCAAAAGCAAGCTGTTTGGACTAGTTTTTCAACGTTTTCAACGCTTACTTCAAAATTTAAATAACTTTGTGAAAACATTATAAAGTCAATGAAATTATAGATAAACGGTATGTAATCGATCAAAACATATTGATTTTAACTAGTTTCTAATGTTTTGACACAGGTACATTACAAATTTTATGTTTTACAAAGGTTTACAATACATAGTGATTTACGTGCAAAAAGCAAGCTGTTTGGACTAGTTTTTCAACGTTTTCAACGCTTACTTCAAAATTTAAATAACTTTGTGAAAACATTATAAAGTCAATGAAATTATAGATAAACGATATGTAATCGATCAAAACATATTGATTTTAACTAGTTTCTAAAGTTTTGACACAGGTACATTACAAATTTTATGTTTTACAAGGTTTACAATACATAGTGATTTACGTGCAAAAGCAAGCTGTTTGGACTAGTTTTTCAACGTTTTCAACGCTTACTTCAAAATTTAAATAACTTTGTGAAAACATTATAAAGTCAATGAAATTATAGATAAACGGTATGTAATCGATCAAAACATATTGATTTTTAACTAGTTTCTAATGTTTTTGACACAGTTACATTACAAATTTTATGTTTTACAAAGGTTTACAATACATAGTGATTTACGTGCAAAAAGCAAGCTGTTTGGACTAGTTTTTCAACGTTTTCAACGCTTACTTCAAAATTTAAATAACTTTGTGAAAACATTATAAAGTCAATGAAATTATAGATAAACGATATGTAATCGATCAAAACATATTGATTTTAACTAGTTTCTAAAAAATTTTGACACAGTTACATTACAAATTTTATGTTTTAGAAAGGTTTACAATACATAGTGATTTACGTGCAAAAAGCAAGCTGTTTGGACTAGTTTTTCAACGTTTTCAACGCTTACTTCAAAATTTAAATAACTTTGTGAAAACATTATAAAGTCAATGAAATTATAGATAAACGGTATGTAATCGATCAAAACATATTGATTTTAACTAGTTTCTAAGTTTTGACACAGGTTCATTACAAATTTTATGTTTTTACAAAGGTTTACAATACATAGTGATTTACGTGCAAAAGCAAGCTGTTTGGACTAGTTTTTCAACGTTTTTTCAACGCTTACTTCAAAATTTAAATAACTTTGTGAAAACATTATAAAGTCAATGAAATTATAGATAAACGATATGTAATCGATCAAAACATATTGATTTTAACTAGTTTCTAATGTTTTGACACAGGTTCATTACAAATTTTTGTTTTACAAAGGTTTACAATACATAGTGATTTACGTGCAAAAAGCAAGCTGTTTGGACTAGTTTTTCAACGTTTTTCAACGCTTACTTCAAAATTTAAATAACTTTGTGAAAACATTATAAAGTCAATGAAATTATAGATAAATATATAATCGATCAAAACATATTGATTTTAATAGTTTCTAAAAACATACATTACAAATTTTATGTTTTACAAGGTTTACAATACATAGTGATTTACGTGCAAAACAAGCTGTTTGGACTAGTTTTTCAACGTTTTCAACGCTTACTTCAAAATTTAAATAATGTTTAAAGTCAATGAAATTATAGATAAACGGTATGTAATCGATCAAAACATATTGATTTTAACTAGTTTCTAAAAAAGGTACATTACAAATTTTATGTTTTACAAAGGTTTACAATACATAGTGATTTACGTGCAAAAGCAAGCTGTTTGGACTAGTTTTTCAAAATTTAAAATTTAAATAACTTTGTGAAAACATTATAAAGTCAATGAAATTATAGATAAACGGTATGTAATCGATCAAAACATATTGATTTTAACTAGTTTCTAAAGTTTTGACACAGTTACATTACAAATTTTATGTTTTACAAGGTTTACAATACATAGTGATTTACGTGCAAAAAGCAAGCTGTTTGGACTAGTTTTCAACGTTTTCAACGCTTACTTCAAAATTTAAATAACTTTGAAAACATTATAAAGTCAATGAAATTATAGATAAACGGTATGTAATCGATCAAAACATATTGATTTTAACTAGTTTCTAAAGTTTTGACACAGTTTACATTACAAATTTTATGTTTTACAAGGTTGCTAATATACATAGTGATTTTACGTGCTGGCTGGCTGTTGGACTAGTTTTCCAACGTTTTCAACGCTTACTTTAAAATTTAAAATAACTTTGACGAAAACATTATTAAGTCAATGAAATTATAGATAAACAGTATGTAATCGAATAAAACATATTGAATTTTTAACAATTTCTAATGTTTTGACACAGGTACATTACAAATTTTATGTTTTTACAAAGGTTTACAATACACAGTGATTTACATTTAAAAAACAAGCTGTTTGAATTAGTTTTCAACGTTTTCAACATTTGCTTCAAAAGAATTTAAATAACTGTGAAAACATTATAAAATAATGAAATTAGATAAACGGTAATGTAATCGATCAAAACATATTGATTTGCTAGTTTCTAATGTTTTTGAAAGCACAGGTACATTACAAATTTTATGTTTTACAAAGGTTTACAATACATAGTGATTTACATTGCAAAAAACAAGCTGTTTGAGACTAGTTTTTTCAACGTTTTCAACGCTTACAAAAATTTAAATACCTTTGTGAAAACATTATAAAGTCAAAATGAAGTTATAGATAAACGGTATGTAATCGATCAAAACAGCAATTGATTTTAACTAGTTTCTAATGTTTTTGACACAGGTACATTCAAATTTTATGTTTTACCAAAAGGTTTTACAATACATAGTGATTTACATTGCAACAAGCTTTTGGACTAGTTTTCAATTTTCCAACGCTTACTTCAAAATTTAAATAACTTTGTGAAAACATTATAAAGTCAATGAAATTATAGATAAACGATATGTAATCGATCAATACATATTGATTTTAACTAGTTTCTAATGTTTTGTACAGGTACATTACAATTTTTATGTTTTTTACAATGGTTTACAATACATGGTGATTTACATTCAAAAGCAAGCTGTTTGAAGGTTTTCAGCATTTTTCAACGCTTACTTCAAAATTTAAATAACTTTGTGAAAACATTACAAAGTCAATGAAATTATAGATAAACGGTATATAATCGATCAAAACATATTGATTTTAACTAGTTTTAATGTTTTTGTTACAGGTACATTACAAATTTTATGTTTTACATGAGTTTAAAATACATAGTGATTTACGTGCAAAACAAGCTGTTTGGACTGGTTTTCCAACATTTTCAAGGCTTACTTCAGAAATTTAAATAACTTTGGCGAAAACATTCTAAAAGTCAATGAAATTATAGATAAACGGCTACCTTAATCCAGTCAAAACATATTGATTTTAACTAGTTTCTAAAGTTTGACACAGTTACATTTACAAATTTTTATGTTTTACCAAGGTTTACAATACGCAAATGATTTGATGTAAAAACAAGCTTTTTTGGACTAGTTTTTTCAACGTTTTCAACGCTTGCTTCAAAATTTAAATAACTTTGAAAAACATTATAAAGTCAAGTAAATTATAGATAAACGATATAATCGATCAAAACATATTGATTTTAACAAGTTTCTAATGTTTTGACACAGGTACATTACAAATTTTATGTTTTTACAAAGGTTTACAATACTTAGTGATTTACGTGCAAAAAGCAAGCTGTTTGGACTACTTTTTCAACGTTTTTCAACACTTCAAATTTAAAATAACTTTGTGAAAACATTATAAAGTCAATGAAATTATAGATAAACGATATGTAATCGAGTCAAACATATTGATTTTAACAAGTTTCTAAAGAGTTTTGACTTGGGTACATTGCAAATTTTGTGTTTTACAAGGTTTACAATGCAGTATTGATTTACGTGCAAAAAACAAGCTGTTTGGACTAGTTTTTCAACGTTTTCATAACTTACTTCAAAATTTAAATAACTTTGTGAAAACATTATAAAGTCAATGAAATTATAGATAAAACTTGGTATGTAATCGATCAAAACATATTGATTTCAACCTGATTTCTAAGTTTTTGATTTTCAGGTACATTACAAATTTTATGTTTTACAAAGGTTTACAATACGTAGTGATTTTGCAAAAAAGCAAGCTGTTTGGACTTGTTTTTCAACGTTTTCAACGCTTACTTCAAAATTTAAATAACTTTTGAAAACATTATAAAGTCAATATGAAATTATATGAATAAACGGTATGTAATCGATAAAAAACATATTGATTTTAACTAGTTTCTAATGTTTTAACACAGGTACATTACAAATTTTATGTTTCACAAAAGGTTTACAATACATAGTGATTTACGTTACCCAAAAAGCAAGCTGTTTGGACTAGTTTTTCCAACATTTTCAACTCTTACTTCAAAAATTTAAATAACTTTTGAAAACATTATAAAGTCAATGAAATTATAGATAAACGGTATGTAATCAGTCAAAACATATTGATTTTAACTAGTTTTCTAATGTTTTTGACACGGGCATTTACCAAATTTTATGTTTTTTACAAAAGGTTTACAATACATAGTGATTTACGTGCAAAAGCTGTTTGACTAGTTTTCAGCATTTTCAACGCTGCGCCAAAATTTAAATAACTTTGTGAAAACATTATAAAGTCAATGAAATTATAGATAAACGGTATGTAATCGATCAAAACATATTGATTTTAACTAGTTTCTAATGTTTTGACACAGGTTACATTAAAATTTTATGTTTTACAAAGGTTTACAATACATAGTGATTTACGTGCAAAAGCAAGCTGTTTGGACTAGTTTTCAACGTTTTCAACGCTTACTTCAAAATTTAAATAACTTTTGTGAAAACATTATAAAGTCAATGAAATTATAGATAAACGGTATGTAATCGATCAAAACATATTGATTTAACTAGTTTCTAATGTTTTGACACAGTTACATTACAAATTTTATGTTTACAAGGTTTTACAATACATAGTGATTTACGTGCAAAAGCAAGCTGTTTGGACTAGTTTTCAACGTTTTCAACGCACTTCAAAATTTAAATAACTTTGTGAAAACATTATAAAATCAATTACAATTTTAAAATACATAGTGATTTGAAGTACAAAAACTGTGGCTGTTAGGCCTACTTTTCAATTTTGAGGCTTACTTAATTTAAATAACTTTGTGGAAACATATTTATAATCAGTAATTATGAATCAAACGATATATATTGATCAAAACATATTAATACAATTTTAACTAGTTTCTAATGTTTGACACAGTTTCATTCAAAAAATTTGAAGTTTTAAAGTTTCAAATACCTTAGTGATTTGATACGAAAAACAGAGCTGTTAGAGCTTCTTTTCAACGTTTCAAGGCTTACATCAAAAATTGATAACTTTGGCGGAAACATTTATAAAAGTCAATGGGAAATTATAGATAAACGATATATAATCTGATCAAAAACGTATTGATTTTAACTAGTTTTAATGTTTTTGACACAGTTTCATTAAAAAATTTAAGTTTTACAAGTTTTAAAAAAAAAAAAATTTTTTCCCCCTTTTTTTTTTTTAAAAAAAAAAATTTTAAAATTTTTTAAAAAAGTTAAAAAAATAAAAATTAAAAAAAAAAAAATTTTTTAAAAATTTTTTTAATTTTTTAAAATTTTAAATTTTAAAAAATTTTAAATTTTTTTTAAAAATTTAAAAAAAATTTTTAAAAAACTTTTAATTTTTAAATTTTAAAATTTTTAAAAAATTTAAAAAAGGAAAAAAAAAGAAAAAATTAAAAAAAATTTTAACCTTTTAAAAAATTTTTTTAAAAATTTTTTTTTTTTGGAAAAAAATTTTTAAAAAAAATTTTTTGGGAAAAAAAAAGGGTTTTCTTTAAAAAAGGGTTTTAAAATTTTAAAATTTTTTTTTAAAAAAATTTTTTTTTGGAAAAATTTTAAAAAAAATTTTTAAAAAAATTTTTTTTTTTTTTTAAAAATTTTAATTTTAAAAAATTAAAAAATTTTTTTTAAAAAAAAAAAAGGTTTTTCCCCCTTTTTTTTTTTTTAAGGGGAAAATTTTTTAAAAAAAAAAATTTTAAAAAAAAATAAAAAAAAAATTATTTTAAAATTTTAAAGTTTTAAAAATTTATTTAAAAATTTTTTTTTAAAAATTTTAAAAAAAAATTTTTTTTCAAAATTTTTAAAATTTTTTTTTTAAAAAAAAAAAAATTTTTAATTTTTAAAATTCCCCAAAAAATTAAAAATTTTTGGGTTTTAAAAATCAAAAATTTTTTAAAAATTTTTTTTTTAAATTTTTAAAAATTTTTTTTTCAAATTTTTTAAAAAATTTTAAAAAAAAAAAAAATTTTGGTTTTTTTTTAAAAAAAAATTTTAAAAAATTTTTTTTAAAAAAAATAAAAAAAAATTTTTAAAAATTTAAAAAAAATTTTTAAAAAAATTTTTTTTCAAAAAAATTTTTTTTTTTTAAAAATTTTTTTTTAAAAAAAAAAAATTAAAAATTTTTTTAAAAAAAAAATTTTTTTTTTTAAAATTTTCCCAAAAACCCAAAAAAAAAAGGGGTTTTTTTTTAAAAAAAAATTTTTTGGAAAATTTTTTCAAAAAATTTAAATTTTAAAAATTTTTAATTTTAAAAATTTTTTTTTAAAAAAGGTTTTTTTTTAAAAAAAATTAAAAAAAATTTAAAAAAAAAAAAATTTTTTTTTAAAGTTTTTGGGGGGTTTTTTTTTTTTTAAAAAAAAAAATTTTTAAAAAGGAAAAATTTAAAAAAAAAAAAAATTTTTTTTTTTAAATTTTCCCCCCTTTTTTTTTTTAAATTTTTTTTAAATTTTTAAAAAAATTTTTAAAAAAGAAAAACCAATTTTAAATTTCTTTTAAATTTTTTTTAAAAAAAAAATTTTTTTTAATTTTTTTTAAAATTTTAAAATTATTAAAATTTAAAAAATTTTAAAAATTATAAATTTTTTAAATTTTAAAAAATTTTTCCCCTTTTTTTTTTTTTAATTTTTTTTTAAAAATTTTTTAAATTTAAAAACCCAAAAAAAAAAAGTTTTAAGGGAAAAAATTTAAAAATTTTTTAAAATTTTAAAATTTAAAAAAGAAAAAATAATTTTGGGAAAAATAAAATTTTTTAAAAAAAATGACAAAAATTTTAAAAAAAAAAAGTTTTAAAAATTTTAAAATTTTAAAAAATTTAAAAAAAAGTTTTAAATTTTAAAAATTTAAAAAATTTTCCCAAAAAAAAAAATTTTAAAAAAAATTTTTAAATTTTTTTTAAAAAAAAAAAAAAAATTTTGGGAAAAAAAAATGTTTTTTTTTTTTAAAAAAAAATTTTTTAAAAATTTTTTAAAAAATTTTTGGAAATTTTTAAAAAAAAAATTTTAAAAATTTTTTTTAAAATTTTTTTAAAAAAAAAAGGGGTTTTTTTAAAAATTTTTTTTTAAAAAATTTAAATTTTAAATTTTCCAAAAAAAAAAAAAAAAAAAAAATTTTTTTTTAAAAAAATTTTTTTTTTTTTTTTTAAAATTTTTTTTAAAATTTTAAAATTTAAAAATTTTTTAAAAAAAAACCTTTAAATTTTTTTAAAATTTTTTTTAAAAAAAAATTTAAAAAAAAAAAATTTTTAAAAAAATTTTTTTTTAAAATTTTTAAAATTTAAAAAAATTTTTTTAAAATTTTTGTTTGAAATTTTTTTAAAAAATTTTTTAAAAAAAAATTTTTTTAAAAAAAAAAAAGTTTGGGGTTTCTTTTTTTCCCCCTTTTTTTAAAAAATTTTTTTTTAAAAAAAAAAAAAAAATTTTAAAAATTTTTTAAAAATTTTTAAAAAAAAATTTTTCTTTTTAATTTTTTAAATTTTTAAAAAAAAAAATTTTTTAAAAAAATAAAAAAAAAAAAAATTTTTTTTCCTTTAAAAAATTTTAAAACCAAAAAAATTTAAAATTTTCCCATTAAAAATTTTTTTTAAAAAAAAAAAAAAATAATAATTTTAAAACCCAAAAAAAAAATTTTTTTTTTTTTTAAAAATTTTTTTAAAAAGTTAAAAAAAATTTTTAAAAAAAAAAAAATATTTTTTTCCCCCCTTTTTTTTTTTTAAAAAATTTTAAAAATTTAAAAAATTTAAAATTTTTAAAAAAAAAATGGTTTTTTTAAAAAAAATTTTTTTTTTTTTTTTAAAAATTTTAAATTTTTTTTAAAATAAAAAATTTAAATTTAAAAAAAGTTTTTCCCCAAATTTTTTTTTTTTTAAAATTTTAAAAATTTTTAAAAAAATTTAAAATTTAAAAAAATTTTTTAAAAAAAGGAAAATTTTTTAAAAAAAAAATTTTTTAACTTTTTCCTTTTTTTTAAAATTTAAAAAAATTTTTTTTTAAAAATTTTAAAAAAAATTATTTAAAACCAAAAAAACTTTAAAAAAATTTTTTTTTTTTAAAAAAAAAATTTTTTTTTTTTAAAAATTTAAAATTTTTAAATTTTTTTTAAAAATTTTTTTAAAAAAAAATTTTCTATTTTAATTTTAAAAATTTTAAAAAATTTTTTTAAAAATTTTAAAAAAAAAAAAAGATTTAAATTTAAAAAAATTTTTTAATTTTTTTTTAACCCAAAAAATTTTAAAAATTTTTTAAAAAAAATTTTAAAAAAAATAAATTTTTTAAAAAAAAAAATTTTTTTTAAAAAAAAAATTTTTTTTTAAAAATTTTTAAAAATTTTTTTAAAAAAAAAAAATAATAAAATTTTTTAAAAAAAAAAAGGGTTTTTTAAATTTTTTAAAATTTTTTTTTTTTTTTAAAATTTTTTAAAAATTTTTTTAAAAAAAAAAGATTTTAAAAAAAAAAAAATTTTTTTCAACTTTTTTTTTAAAAATTTTTTTAAAAAAAATTTAAAAAATTTTTTAAAAAAAAAAATAAAAAAAAAATTTTTTTTTTTTTTTTAAAAAAAAAAAAAATTTTTTTAAAAAAAAAAAAAATTAAAAAAAAATTTTTTTTTAACAACCCTTTTTTTTTTCTTTTTTTTTTTTTAAAAATTTGGAAAAAAAATTTTTTTTAAAAAAAAAATTTTTTTTTTAAAAAAAAAATTTTTCAAGTTTTTAATTTTTCCTTTAAAAAAAAATTTTTTTAAAAAAAAAAAAAAAATTTAAATTTTTAAAAAAAAGGTTTAAAAATTTTTTTTTTTTTTTTTAAAAAATTTTGGAAAAAAATTTTTTTTAAAAAAAATTTAAAAAAAAATTTTTTTAAAAAAAAATTTTTTTTTTTTAAAAAAAAAATTAAAAATTTTGTTAAAAATTAAAATTTTTTTAAAAAAGGAAAATTTTTGGAAAAAAAAATTTTTTTTTTTTCAATTTTAAAAAAAAAATTTTTTTGGAAAATTTAAAATAAAAAATTTTTTTAAAAAAAAAAACTTTTAATTTTCAAACCCAAAATTTTAAAAAATTTTTTAAAAAATTTTTTTTTTAAAATTTTTTTTAAAAAAAATTTTTAAAAAAAATTTTTTAAAATTTTTTTTGGGTTTTTTTAAAAAAAATTTTTTTTAAAAAAAAATTTAAAAAAAAAAAGAAATTTTTAAAAAAATTTTTTTTTTTTTAATTTTAAAATTTTTTAAAAAGGGTTTTTTTTTTTAATTTAAAATTTTAAAAAAAAAATTTTTTAAAAAAATTTTTAAAATTTTTTTTTTTTTCAAATTTTTTTAAAAATTTTTTTTGGAAAAAAAATTTTTTAAAAAGTATTTAATTTTTTAAAAATTTTTTAAAATTAATTTTAAAATTTTTAAAAATTTTTAAAAAAAATTTTAAATTTAAAAATTTTAAAAACGGAAAATTTTTCCCCCCCTTTGATTTTTTTTTTTTTTCAAATTTAAAAAAAAAATTTTAAAAAATTTTTTAAAAAATTTTTTTTTAAAAAAAAAAAAAAAAATTTTTTTTTTTTCCCCTTTTTTAAAAAAATTTGGGAAAAAAAAAAAAAATTTTAAAAAAAAAAAAAAAAATATTTTTAACTTTTTTTTTTAAAATTTAAAAAAAATTTTAAAAAAAATTTTTTAAAAAAGATTTAAAAGGAAAAACAACCTTTTTTAATTTTTCCAATTTTTTTTCAAAATTTTTAAAAAAAATTTGGGAAAAAAAAAAAAAATTTTTAAAAAAAAAAAAAAAATTTTTTTTTTTTTTTTTTTAAAATTTTAAAAAATTTTTTTTTTTAAAAATTTTAAAAAAAAATTTTTTTTAAAAAAAAAAAAATTTTTTTTTTAAATTTTTTTCCCTTTTAAAAAAAATTTTCGGGGAAAAAATTTTAAAAACAAGGAAAATTTGGAAAAAAAAATTTAAAAAAGTTTTTAAATTTTTTTAAAATTTTAAAAATTTTTAAAAAAATTTTTTTAAAAAAAATTTTAAAAAAAATAAACGAAAAAAAGGTTTTTTTTTTTTTAAAAATTTTTTTAAAAAAAAATTTTTAAAAAAAAAAAAAATTTTTGGAAAAAAATTTAAGGTTTTAAAAAAAAAACCCCTTTTTTAAAATTTTAAAAATTTTTTTAAAAAAGTTTTAAAAAAAAAAAAAATTTTTTTCGGCAAAAAAAATTTTTTTTTTTTAAATTTTTAAAGTTTTAAAAAAAAAAATTTTAAAATTTTTTAAAAAAATTTTTTAAAAAAAAAAATTTAAAAACTTTTAATTTTTTTTGGTTTTTTTTAAAAAAAAACTTTTAAAAAAAATTTTAAAAAAAAAAAAAATTTTGGGGAAAAAAAATTTTTTTTTTAATTTTTCCCCCAAAAAAAAAAAAAATTTTTTTTTAAAAAAAATTTTTTTTTTTAAAAAAAAAAACCCTTTAAAAATTTTTTTAATTTTTAAATTTTTTTTTTCATTAAAAATTTTTTTAAAAAATTTTTTTTTAAAAAAAAAAAAAAAAAAAAAATTTTAAATTTTTAAAATTTTTAAAAAAAAAAATTTAAAAATTTTAAAAAAAAATTTTTTTTTTAAAAAAAAAAAGGTTTTAAAACCTTTAAAAAATTTTAAACTTTTTAAAAAAAAAAAAAAATTTTTTTGTTTAAAATTTTTTAAAAAAATTTTTCCAAAAAAATTTTTTTTTTTTTTTTCCCTTTTAAAAAAAAAATTTTTAAAAAAAAAAAAAATTTAAAATTTAAAAACAATTTAAAAATTTTTTTTTTTTAAAAAAATTTTTTCCGTTTAAAAAAAAAAATTTAAAAGTTTAAAAAATTTTTTCCCAAAAAAATTTTTTTTTTTTTTCCCCCCAAAAAAAAAAAAATTTTTTTAAAAAAAAAAAAAAATTTTTTTAAAAAAAAAAAAAAATTTTTAAAATTTTAAAACCCCCCCCTTTTTTTTAAAAAGTTTAAAAATTTTTTAAAAAATTTTTTTTGGGGGTTTAAAAAAATTTTTTTTTTTTTTTTTTTTAAAAAAAAAAATTTTAAAAAATTTGGGAAAAAAAAAAAAAAAGGAAAAAAAAAAAAAATTTTTAATTTTCCGGTTTTAAAATTTTTTTAAAAATTTTTAAAAATTTAAAAATTTTAAAAATTTTTTTTAAAAAAAAAAAAAAAAGGTTTTTTTAAAAAAAAATTAAAACCCCTTTAATTTAAAAATTTTTTTTTTTTAAATAAAAAATTTTTAAAACAAAAAAACTTAAAAATTTTTTTTTTTTTTTAAAAAAAATTTTTTTTAAAAAAAATTTTTTTTTAAATTTAAAAAAAATTTTTAAAAAAAAAAATTTTTTTTAATTTTTCAATTTTAAATTTTTTTTTTTAAAAATTTTTTTAAAAAATTTTTTTAAACAAGGAAAATTTGAAAAATTTTTAAAAATTTTTTAAAAATTTTAATTTTTTTTTTTTTTTTGGAAAAAAAAAAATTTTTTTAAAATTTTAAAAAATTTTTTTCCCAAAAAAATTTTTTTAAAAATTTTTTTTTTTAAAAAAAAAAAATTTTAAAAATTTTTAAAAAAATTTTTAAAAAAAAAAAATTAAAAATTTTTTTTTTTAAAAAAAAAAAAAAAATTTAAAATTTTTAAAAATTTTTTTAAAAAAAGTTTTAAAAAAAAAAAAAAATTTTTTTTAAAAAAAACTTTTTAATTTTTAAATTTTTTTAAAAAAAAAATTTAAAAATTTTAAAAAAAATTATTTAAAAAAAAAAAATTTTTGGTAAATTTTTAAAACCCCTTTTTTTTAAAAAAAAAATTTTTGAAACATTTAAAAAATTTAAAATTTTTTTTAAAATTTTTTTTTCCAAAAATTTTGGAAAAAAACCCCTTTTTTAAAAAATTTTTTTTTTTTTTTTTTAAAAAAAAAAAAAAAAAAATTTTTTAAAAAAAAATTTTTAAAAAAATTTTTTTAAAGGTCCCAAAAATTTTTAAAAATTTTAAAATTTTTTTTAAAAAAAATTAAAAATTTTTTTTTAAAAAAAATTTTTTTAAAAAAATTTAAATTTTTTTAAAAAAATTTTTTTTGAAATTTTTAAAAAAGGGTTTTAAAAAAATTTAAAAAATTTTAAAAAAAAAAAATTTTTTTAAAAAAAAATTTTTTTTGAAATTTTTAAAATTTTTTTTTAAAAAAATTTTTTAAAAAAATTTTTTTTTAAAAAAAAAAAAATAAAAAATTTAAAAAAATTTTTTTTGAAATTTTTTTTTTTTAAAAATTTTTTAAAAATTTTGGGGAAAAAAAAAAAAATTTTTTTCCAAAATTTTTTGGTTAAAACAAATTAAATTTTAAATTTTAAAAAAATTTAAAAAATTTTTTAAAAAAAAAAAAAAAAATTTTTTTTAAAAAAAATTTTTTTAAAAAAATGTTTGAAATTTTTAAAATTTTAAATTTTCCCAAAAAATTTTTTAAAAATTTTAAAAAAAAGGAAAAAAAAAAAAAATTTTTTTTAAAAATTTTTTAAAAAAAAATTTTTTTTTTTGGGGAAAAAAAAATTTTAAAAAAATTTAAAAAAAATTTTTTAAAAAATTTTTTTTTTTTTTCCCCTTTTAAAAAATTTTAAAAAAAAAAATTTTTTTAAAATTTAAAGTCAATAAATTATGCGAATATAATGATCCATATTGATTTTAACTAGTTTCTAATGTTTTGACACAGTTTCATTAAAAATTTGAAGTTTTACAAAGTTTTAAAATACATAGTGATTTACGTGCAAAAGCAAGCTGTTTGAGCTACTTTTTCAACGTTTTCAAGGCTTAATTCAAATTTAAATAACTTTGTGGAAACATTATAAAGTCAATGAAATTATAGATAAACGATATATAATCGATCAAAACATATTGATTTTAACTAGTTTCTAATGTTTTGACCTGATTTCATTAAAAATTTTAAGTTTTACAGTTTTAAAATACATAGTGATTTCGTGCAAAAGCAAGCTGTTTGAGCTACTTTTCAACGTTTTCAAGAAGCTTACATCAAGAATTTAAATAACTTTTGGAAACATTATAAAGTCAATGAAATTATAGATAAACGATATATAATCGATCAAAACATATTGATTTTAACTAGTTTCTAATGTTTGACACAGTTTCATTAAAATTTTAAGTTTTACAAGTTTTAAAATACATAGTGATTTACGTGCAAAAGCAAGCTGTTTGAGCTACTTTTTCAACGTTTTCAAGGCTTACTTCAAAATTTAAATAACTTTGTTAAAACATTATAAAGTCAATGAAATTATAGATAAACGATATATAATCGATCATAACATATTGATTTTAACTAGTTTCTAATGTTTGACACGTTTCATTAAAAATTTGAAGTTTTACAAAGTTTAAAATACATAGTGATTTACGTAAAAGCAAGCTGTTGAGCTACTTTTTCAACGTTTTCAAGGCTTACTTCAAAATTTAAATAACTTTGTGAAAACATTATAAAGTCAATGAAATTATAGATAAACGATATATAATCGATCAAAACATATTGATTTTAACTAGTTTCTAATGTTTTGACACAGTTTCATTAAAATTTAAGTTTTACAAAGTTTTAAAATACATATGATTTACGTGCAAAAAGCAAGCTGTTAGACTACTTTTCAGCGTTTTCAAAACTTACATCAAAGTTAAATAACTTTGTGGAAACATTATAAAGTCAATGAAATTATAGATAAACGATATATAATCGATCAAAACATATTGATTTTAACTAGTTTCTAATGTTTTGACACAGTTTCATTAAAATTTTAAGTTTACAAAGTTTTAAAAACGGTTTTAAAAACAACTTTTGAGCTCTTTTAATTTTAAACTTTAAAATTTAAAAACAAAATTTTAAAAACAATGAAATTTGAATAAAAAATTATCGAAAAAGGTTTAACTTTTTTTTTTACCCTTAAAAATTTTAATTTAAATTTAAAAATTTTGTTTTATTTTAAAAACAAGGTTTTGGGCCATTTTTTTTTCGCTTATTAAAAAATAATTTTTTAAAACAAAATCAATAAATTTTGATAAACGATATATAATCGATAAAAATATTGATTTTAACTGTTTTTAATTTTTTGGGGTTTATTAAAATTTTTTTCAAAGTTTTAAAAAAAATTTTTTTTAAAAAAAAAAAAAGCTTTTTTTTTCAAGGTTCAAAAATTAAAAAATTTAAAAATTTAAAAATTATGAAATTTAGAAAAAAACGATATTTAAAGAAAATATTTTTTTAAATTTTTTTTTTTTTAAAGTTTATTTAAAAAATTTTTTTTTTACAAAGTTTAAAACAAATGTTTAGTCCAAGTTTTGGCTACTTTTTCCAAGTTTTTCCATTAAAATTTAAATAATTTTAAAAATTTTAAAGTCAAAAATTTAGAAAAAGTTTTCATAAAAATTTGATTTTTTCAGTTTAATGTTTTTTTTTTAAAAAATTTTAAATTTTAAAATTTTAAATTACAAGTAAAATTAAAAAAAGGTTTAGATTTTAACTTTTTAAATTCAAAATTTAAAAAAATTTTAAAAATTTAAAGTTGAAATTTTAAAAATTAAAATTAAAAAAAGTTTTTTAAATTTTTTTTTTAAAATTTTTTTTTAAGTTTTCAAATTTTTAAAATTTAAA
>CAHIKZ030003900.1:0-87500 GCA_903632075.3 Acanthosepion pharaonis
AGGATAACAGTGGCAATTATTGGGTAGTGAAAGAGGAATGAAAAACATTAAAAAGTGGTCAATGGCAACATTCTAGAAGGAACATGTCCAAAAAAAACATCTCTTTACTTAGAAGTCAATCAGAGAATGTATGGATAAAGTCAAATCTGATGATATTATCCAATACAATATATAACAAAAAAAGAAATAAAAGATTTTTTTAAGGTTGTTTATAGTAGCTTATAAAGTAGAATTACAGAAAGAAAAAGAAATTTTAAAAAGGTAAATGCATTTAACAAACAAAATAAACAAAAACAAAATACTGCTCATTAGAGTAATTTGATTAATTATGTACATAATTATTTGGAATTATAACTTATCCTAACTTTTTTAAATTAAAGCATTCATAAATTAATTCAGAATCTATTACATGACAAAATAATCTCTAAAATTTCAGGTGAAATAGTGGAGTTAATGTATTAAAAAAAGAGGGGTGGAATGGTCTGAAGTTGAAATTTCAAATTTTAATTTTTAAAACTCTTGATTTTAAATGGATAAATTAATTTTTAGTTTACAACCATGATGATGCTTTGGAACCAAATTAAATAATATTTAAATAAATTAAGTCTAATATTTTATATATATCTCATTTATCCTTTGAATTATCCCCCAGGATGGTTACATTTTCATTTTACCTATCTTTTACCAAGAATAATAAAAAGGTAGTAACCTTCCAGAAATAGAAATAATACAAAGAGAAAATATAACTTTCTTACAAATTTTAGTTTTGTTCAAAATAAGCTATATTAAAAAGCAGCTTCTTAATATTCAATAAATTAACAAGGGAGAATAATGAAAAAAAAGAATATAATAGAAATATATTTTTTTTAATTTTCTAGTACTATTGAATGTAATATAATGAAGTGGACAGTCAAGAAAATTTAACTGATATGTCAGTTTTGCATACAATTTGAGATAGTATTAAATATGAATAAATTCAAATTCTTAAGAGAAAGTGTGATTTTCTGGAATATTGACACCTATAGAGCATTCGAATAATTATATTCATTAAGTTAATGAGATAAATAAAATTATCTATCATCTTTAATAAACCTACAGATAACAGAGTGATAAAAAACAAAGAAATTTACATCATGAGGTTGAGGAAAAATTATATAACAGATTTAAAAAACCATGTTATAAAACAAATAAATGCTATTATACACTGTCAGATATTATTAAGCAAGTCAATGTTTTCATAAAAAAGCTGGATTAACCAACTGATTTTGGTAAAAATTTCCAAGTTCTATTTATGATAAATATACCATGTGAATTTCAGTTCAAAATATCCTTTTATTAAAAATATTTACAATCACTTATTTGGTGGTATAAGTTTTTATTATTCAAACTGAAGGTATTCATTATATTGCAAATAAACATATATCATAATATAATTACTGGTATTTATCTTTTAATTTCAGATATATTAAGATTGCTCTGGGTTGTAAGAAAGGTATGTCAAAAGAGAAACAAGATATTGTAAAATTGAGTGATGGGAACATAACTTTGAAAATCACAAGAAAGTTGATCAAAGAATGGCCAAAAGAGAAATTGAAAAAAACTGGTAAGATAAAAACAAGAAAAAATCTGACTTAAAGAATGTTGTGAAAGGATATTTGAGAGTAATTAAAAAGGCAAGAAAAGTGGATTGACTAGTGAGAAAATATTGGTACTGTTTATATAAACAAAGAGAAAAAAAATGAAGAACATTAGAAAATCGGATAAAGGCATGAAAACAACCAAAAGAAATATTCTCCAGTTTCTTCAGATATTAATCAAAGAGAAAACTTATGGACCATCATTAAGAGATGATGTATAAGAGCATAGAAATAGAAATATTCAAGCAAATAAAATCTCTGCCAAGCAATAAAAACTACTGTAAGTAATATTAAAGTCAAAAGTGTGGAAAAGTTAAAATCAACGAATAAAAGATTGATGAAGGTTACAGAATGTAAAGAAGCCAAGATTAACATGTAAAAATAATAAAATTTATCAAATAGATTTTCATGCCCTATATCTTTGACCCTCAACACCTAAAAAAAAGTTGGTTTTTTTTTTGCTTATCTGAGCAATATTGAGTTTAAGCTTATTAGTTTAAACTCAATATATTGCTCAAATAAATATAATCTGAAACGTTAAACGATGTTGGATAATTAATACCAATTTTGACTTGCATAATAAAATCTGGTATAGTGTACCAATTATGTGAGTTATTTTTCTCATTTTATAACAGGATCAAAGGGGAGCAACTAGGTCTATACTATTTGTGAAAAGATTAAAAGAAAAAGTACTTGTGTTGTATATATATTTACTGACCAAGCATAGTTTTCTCAATATAAAAATCACTATAGAAGATCACACACGCTTTCTGATGCTCTAAGGTATAACATGGTAATTGAATTCATATTTTAAACGACTTGAGTACAAGATTAGAATATACTAGACATTTAAATCTGAAAGTGCTGTGAACAGTCAAATCTCTTTTAATGTTTACTTTATAAAAAGTTTTTAAATTAACAAATATATAGATTGCAAACTTGCAGAAAGAAATAACAATGGAGATTTCACTGCTATTTTTCTTATGCAAATGAAATTGTAGGTGATTGCTGGGAATAAATATGGCAATAAAATAAATGTGAAAATCATGAATTATCTGAAGTGTATGAAGAAGGTGTAATTTCAATAAGAGAAAATACATTCCTAAAATTAGTTCTTATAATAAAATTACATGTTCACTATAAAGACAGGACTTATGAATGCTTTTTTTTTTTTGAATGATCGAAAATTAACATGCTCATAAGAATTCATATACTTTTCATTACTTGGGTAAAAGTAAAGCCACAAATTCATTAACAAAAAAATCTGTCTAACTCTTCTTTTGAAGGTTGGCTTTGGTAAGATGATATCTGAGTACAAATTTAATTTTATTAATAATTATTGTGAGGATTTCATATTTCCTTTTCTAAACTGGTTCTATATTCCTTGTTAAGTTACAATCAGAGAAAATTCTTGCTTGCAATTTATTTCTTTAAAGAGAAAACTAAATTTTTTATGATTAATAATCTGTTCACAAAGCAAGGTAAAATGCAATTTGGAGGTTAATTAATCTTTGATAAATAACTGTAAAAAATATTTTCATATCAGAAAGCTTTAATAGCACAGAAAATGAGTAATTTAATAATACATATGAGAATTAAAATTAACCTTGAAAATAATGCTTAGAAATATATATTTTGTTTTGTATTAATACAAAAGAATATGGATTATTATCAATAATTATATTTACATTTTTTTTCTTTTTTCACAATCTAGCTCATTATAGTATAACCTTGATTAATCTCCAGAGTATTAAAAAAAAAAATACACAAATAAATGTAAATACAGTAATGTTACACAGGTTTAGTAATTCATATTTGGAAAGAATCTTCATTAACACATATATAGTTATAGCATGACATGTGCTGGTGATCAGATCCAGAGTAATCATAAGGGTGTACTAAAAAGTTCTAAGCATACACAAAGTTTTCAGCATCATGTTGGAAATTTATCAGTAGAAATAGACTTCATTTTTCTCTTTAAAAAGACACAGAATCCAAAATACTTTCTAATAAGCCATATTTTATGTTTTTAATAAAATTGATGACAAGATTTGAAATACTTTTCCAGCATTTACTTGTGAAAATGTTTAAGAAAAAATACATGATGTAAAGTTTTTAATAACATTTTGTGAATTAAGGTGTTTAGTCAATTATTAAATTCATAATCAAAAGCAGATTAAAATGAAAAATAGAAAGCAGTAATTAAATATCTGGAAAATATATTTTTTTTCTTTTATAAAGGTTAAGATGAATACCAAAAAATTAGTGAGTTGTCATTCTTTAATATAAATATATAAACTAAAAAAAAACAACATTTTTTTGCATGATGTTTTAGAGAAAATTAAGAGATTAAAATTTTCCATGTTATTCACTCAAATAAACATTTTAAATTTCTTAGTTTTAGTATTGTTCTTGGGAAAAAAATTTTTGTAATCTGATAGAAAAAAAAAAAAAAAAATTAAAGTTAAAAAAAATATAATTTTGTGTTGACTTATTCATTCATGATAGATATACCTAAACACATAACTTGTATAAATATTTATTTAGATTTATTACATAAATATATTTATAGTAGATTTATTAATATTTTGAGTATATTCTTAACTGTCAATATTATGATTATCATGTTACAAATATGATATACTAAAACACATTAACTCAACAAATTTCACCTGATATAAAGTTTTACAGAAAATTAATGTACTATTATGTAGCTTTTATTTTTTTTTAATCATTTCACCCCAAGCAAGGCAATAAAGCCACTAAGACACAAGGGGTTACTGAGTGTAAGAGAATATGAGAAAAAACAAAAGAACACTATTAAGAGAGAGAGAACAATAAAAGAACAGGAATTAAGACAGAAGGTAATGATTGACATTGAATTTAAATTTTTGCAGACAAAATAATCTGAAAAGCTTAATTACTGTGTAATCTAGTATTCCAGTATTTCTAATTAGATGAATAAATTGAAAAAATATAATGTAAAATGAATCTTGATTTATTTTAAACTCCTATATATATATATATATATATATATATAAAAAGATTCTACTTTTTATCAATACTGTTAATGATAAATCACTTTTGAGAAAGATTTTTATAATACAAAACAAAAAATTGATATTTGCTTTTAATGTAAAATATTTTGTTTCTAATAAAGAAATAAATACCTAAATTCTTTTAGTGTCATGAATTTTAACTAGCAAGAATCAAGTTCAAACTTATGAGCAGTAATCTAAATACTGGAAAAATCTTTCATACTATTTTGCTCACTGTAGCCAACCTTATAAACAAGTTTTAAGGAATTCTATACTTTTCCTATATGAAATGGAAAATGTACCTTAAAATTCATCAAATTATGATACCTACATTTGGATTTAAAGGCTCTGTTAAAGTTTTCCAATTATTTTAAGTTGAAATTGTCAATTATTAAAAAAAATAAATTATTAAAACTTAATTTCTATCATAAAATATATATAAAGTAAGAAGAAAAGCAGAGTATGTAATTTTTTTCATATATTAAAAAAAAAAAAAAGAAAAAAAAAGTAAATTCTATGATTCTTTTCTAAAAAAAGAAAAGAAAAAATCCTATAAATAACTTAATATTTCTTCTTTTTTTTTAAAAAAAAAAAAAAAAAAAAAGCAGTAAGTGGAAATAATGAAAAACTTGGATTTAAAAAATATTTTTTAAAGATTAAATAGTAAATAAATAAGCTTAAACATTCGAACTTCCTAAATCGAGCTCTATTTACCCTCTCGGATGCAAATGCTGCCTGACCCTCCTCAGAGTTCACGTCCATTTCATCATCAGACCATTCCCAAGCGCCATCCTCAGTCTTGTGTAAACGACCGCTAGAGCCAGGAACACGCTTCACCTGAGAATTAGCGTGGATAACACGTAAGTGAAAAATTCAATCTAACATTTATCATACAAAAATAAAATAAAAAAAACACTCAGCAGGGCAACATCTGAAAACCTAAAAATTAAATAATTAAATTCTGTAAAGAAAAAAAATTAAAATAAGTAAATAAAAAAAATGTTATTAAAAATATTACATTCTGGTTTCAAGTTTTTCAAAAATAAATTTTGATCATATCTTAAGAAAATTAATTAAAAAAAATATTATTTTTAAAATTAATTTTTAGACTTAAAATAATTTAAATTGTATTTATTAACAATAAATTTCTATAAAATACTAGGAGTCATTTGATAGAAATATTAAAATCTAAGCAAAAGCATATTTGAAGAAACAATTATTTTCTTTTTTTTAATAATCAGAATCAGCCCAAGCAAGGTAGTAAAGCCCCTAAAACACAAGGGGTTACAGGGTGTGGAAGAATTAGGAACAGGAACATCAATGATGAGCAGAAAGAGAAGAGAGTAATCAGGTGGGTATTAGATAGCATTGCATTTAAATTTTTGCACATTAAAGGCTATTCCACAAGTGAGAAGTGTGAGAGAAGAAGCCGTTAGCATAGAACTTATGGCTACATCTAGTCAGCTCAACTGTAAATTGATAAGATCTCCATGCCAGTCGAATACTGTGCTTAAATTCATAAAGTCTAGGTACCATAGTGAAGAGCTCATTCGAACAATTACCATGAAAGTATTTATAGAAAAGACAGAGAGGCAACCTTACGGCAGTGGGAAAGTGACAGGAGCTGAGCTGCCAGATCAAAACCAATAATATTGCAGATTTTTCTTTGGATCATATCAAAGAGCTCAAAGCAAATAGCAGGGGCACCAAACCATATGTGGCAGCAATATTCTAAGCATGGCTGAATGGTAGACTTATAGATATATAAGATAGATTCTGGAGAGAAAAATTGTTTTGCTCAACATAGTGAACAGACTTTCTTAGCCGCTGACCTAGCAGTGGATTAAATATAGTCTTTTTACATCATATCAGCAGAGAACGTGAGCCTGAGAAGGCACAATGAGTCACTTTCCTGGAGGTTAGCATCAGCCATGCTGATGGTGGAAGGCAGCAAGGGGTATCTCAGATGATTAATGGATAGAAGTTTAGTTTTTGGAGGGTTAGGGTTATACACTATAGTTACTGAAATTTTATGTTTTACTAAAAAAAAAAAAATTTACTAGAATATAGAAACCATATGGAAAATTCTAAAAAAATTAAAACTTGAAAGTTTATAAAGTGTACTTTTAAAATAATTTTGATTACAATTAGTATTAGTATTTTTAATTTTGATATATATATTTTATATATTTATATATATATATATATATATATATATATATATATATATATATATTACTTTACAACAAAAAAAATGGATTAGGAAAAAACATTTTTGTCCTTTTTAACAGCCATGTTTAATTTAGAAAAATTGATAAGAGGTTTTTCACATAAACATAAAAGGAACAATAAATGAAAATATAAACTTGGAAAATACATAATACATTGCTGTTTCTTCCTTCTTCACAGACTGAAACAAATTCAGTTTTCAAAATATATTTATTGTTGCTATTTAAATAGTTTTTTTCTCCATAATGCAAAAAAAGTTTCTTCACTCAAGAATGCTAAAATATAATACAATATGCAATACATAAATCACTTAAAAAAAAAAAAAAAAAAAGTAATAAAATAAGCTATGAAAATCTAAAATAAAAACAAAAATGAAATACTTTTGGAATAGTTCTAATAAAAAACCAATAGGCACAATCATATGATTTTGAATAAGGGATAGCTACAGTGGCTTACAAAAGTCTATGCCCCCTTTGAAAAATTATATATTTTGTATGATTTAACAGGGAACAACACATTTTTTTCAATTCCTATGATTGTTAAATAATAAGCAGATCCATCACACTTTCCTTTGATATAAAAATTACATTTTAAAAATTTCACACTGATTCTTAAAATCATATAACTTAGAAAAATGTCTTTGCAAAAGTCTACACCCACCCCAGATATTATACTGTGTTATCACGTAGTTTATCATTGATGTATACAATCCAGAACAATCAAAAGTGACATGTGCGTTCTACCATAGCAAAGAAACTTGGCCAGTCTATTATTTTTCTATATAAGGTGATTTAACTGCCTACAAAATCATCCACCACATGGCTTCTTGATATGTTGGTCTGACTGTAAACACAAGGTATCCAACTCGGGAAAGAAAATGGGCAAGCCTCTGTCTCAGGAACTTAAAAACCTTATTATTCAAAAGTACAATGAAAATAATGGCTATAAAAAGACTGCAAAAACTTTAGAATTGCCCCTAAGCATTGTTAAAACTGTAGTTAAGAAGTGGTTAGTGCACAAAACCACTGCTATCCTACCAAGATCTGGGAGACTGAGCAAACTTACCAGAAGAGCAAAATCAAAACTGGTCCAGGAGGCAACCTCCAACCCTGGTGCAACACTGGAAGATTTGAAAGCTTCACTTTCCAGTACTGGGACTGATGTCCATGCATCTACAATTTCCAGAGTATTGCACTGGTCTGGCCTGCAAGGGAGGGCAGCTAGAAAAAAAGCCCCTTCTGAAGCCTATGCACAAGCAAGCTAGGCTAAAAGTCACATCAATGATTCCATGACAGAAGATTTTGTGGTCAGATGAGACGAAAGTAGAGTTATTTGGGAAAAATATGAAACGCTATGTTTGACGAAAAAAAGGCATTACTCACCAACCTCATTACACAGTCCCTACTGTAAAGCATGGTGGTGGCTTGATCATGCTTTGGGGCCCGTTTTTCAGCTACAGGGCCTGGAGAGCTGGTAACCATCCAAGGTGTCATGGACAGTGTCAAGTACCAAGAAATATTGGAGGCAAACCTGCTGAAGTCTGATAGAGCTCTGCACTTGGGTCACAATTTCAAGTTTCAACAAGATAACAACCCCAAGCATGTGTCAAAAAGCACTAAAGCTTGCTTTACTAGCAAGAAAATCAGTTTTGGAGTGGCCCAGCCAGTCTCCAGACCATAATCCTATAGAAAATCTATGGCAAGATCTAAAGCTGGCTGTGCACCGACATTCCCCATCCAATCTAACACAGCTTGGGAAGTTCTACCATGAAGAATGGAAAAAAAAAAAAAAACTGTCAGCAGATCACTTCAGCAAGCTCATGGAAGGCTACCCGAGGCATCTGCTGGCTGTAATTGACGCAGCAGGATCATCCACAAAGTATTAACTGAAGACATTCCATTTGCAAAGACTTTTTTCAAAATTATCTTTAAGAATCAGTTTTAAATTTTTCAAATATACTTTGTGTATTAAATAAAAGTGTGATAGATCTGCTTATTAAAACAAATTATTGGAGTTTAAAATATTAATTGTTCCTATCAAAATAAACAAAATACATCCAGTTTTCAAGGGGGTGTAGACTTTTGCAATGCACTGTATTTATGTCACTAAATTCATACATACAAATTGTTTTACAAAATCAAATCAGAAAGTCATAGTAATTATATATTTTCCACATTAATTTATTAAACAATAAAGAACTAAAGTAAATATACTAAAGTAGTTAAGTACAGATTATGGATAAATCCCATATATTGTGTTATGCTGAAAATAACTTTAATTCGTTAAAATATATTTTGCTTGTAAAGATTTACATTGGAATAAATCTTAGAAAATGCCTTGACTAATGCATTTACATACAATTATATAGCAGAAATTCAAATATTTTCAAGTTGAATTTGTTTCATGTGAAATGTTTTTGAAAGCTTTATCAAAATTCTGAAAAAAAAAAAAAAAAAAAAAAAAAAATTGTGTAATTTATGCAATGTAAGTGTAATTCACTAATATTTTAAGCAACACTATATTTTTGTTAAACAATTTTGTATGTTTGCCATAAGAATTTTTGTTATTAAACCCACTAAAAGTGAAATTTTCTTTTCTATATCATAATAATTAAAATTGTTACTAAAATGACACTTAGGTAATAATATTTATTGGTAGTGGACTGCTAACTGTATTGAAAATAAAATGTATCAGTTTTTATTCTATAGATAGAAAGCACTGACAAAGGACACTTTCTCGAGATAAAAAGGAAAAAAAAACAAATTTTTATAATGCTTGCTTCCAAATACTGATATTAATGCCCTCTCTTAGCTCAAATTAAAATATTGACTGGTTATTATAAAACAATAATAATACAAACATGCTGGGGATTGACTGTCAAACAAAGTTCCATGGTTAAGTAGATGAGTTGAGACTGATTTTGATCAAATAAAGACATTACTTGAGAATAATCAACACTACATGATGCATGACAAAGCCAATATGCTCAAAATATCCAAATCAAATGTTCATTATGATAATCATTTTGATGTGTAGCTTCCTTATAAGCAAAGGAAACTATTGGATAATCATTGTGTGTGAGATTTACTACTTACAAATACTGAAAATTTTGTTTCTGAATAAATTATGATGATTGATGAAAAGTGGATACTTGACAAAAACATGAAACATGATCATAGGGTAAGCAAAATAAACTACTGTTAACTGTACTAAAGTTTGGTCTTCCAAAAGAAGGTGATGCTCACTTTATTTATTTTATATATATATATATATATATATATATATATTTTTTTTTCAGATTGGTAGATAAAATAAATACTGTTTAAAATAAAATGGAGAATCTAATCAAATAAGAGCATCCACTAAAAATAACGTGTGTGTGTATATATATATATATATATATATATATATATATATAAATAAATGGCATTAATCATTTACTATATGTCCCTTCATCAAACCAGATAATTGATTCAAACAAATATTGCTCTCAATTAGAGCAACTGAGGACACCAAATGACAAAAGCATTTGTCCAGAATTACTTAAGACAAAGAGTATCTTTTCATCAGTATAATTCTAGATTGCATGTTTTTTTGTGAGTTTTCTAACCTTACTGAGAAATTCTATCATATTTGGCATATATAGCATCTTTGGATGACCGTTTTTTACAGAATTGTTTTTATAAAAATGATGATTCTTTAGAGAACTGTAAAAGAACTTACCAAGAAAGATAACTGTTGCAAAGATAGAATTTGAAGTTACTTGGAAGATGAGAGAAGATAGTGGAACAAAATAGTACATATATTGTTGAATAAAGTTTACTTAAAAAAAGAAAAAAAATTAATCTTTTATTTTTACTTAAGAAATCAAAACAAACTTTTTTGATGCCGAATACATTTTTTTTTTAGATGATAGGACTTAAAATACTAAGTTTTCTTGAACGCAAATTGAAATTATTTTTAACTTAAATTATTTAGATCTGTGAAGTCCTCACCCACACCACACTAGAATCCTTTTGTTTCTGCAGTGTCCCTTCAGGATGTAGGCGATCATGGCTCTCCACTTCCTCCTATCCATTGTAGTTTTCATTAAGTTTTGTTCCTTTGTTACTTCTCCAAGACCCTGTTCTGTCATCCACTTGCTTAAGCCTGCTAAGTATGTCACATGTTGCTTTCCCTTGTTTCTCTTGCCCTTTATTCGCCCTGTGAGTATCAGATTCTCTAAGCCCTCCTTTCTCATTACATGTTCCAGAAATTTCAGCTGCCTCTTCCTGATATTATTAAGTATAAGCTTCCTCCTTGTTTGCAACCTCTCCAAAACCTCATTGTTGCTCACACACTCAGTCCATGATGTCCTTAGTATCCTTCTGTAGAACCATATCTCTGTTGCCTGGAGTCTCTTCTTCATCTTTGAGGAGACTGTCCAATAGTTGCTGCAGTAAAGGAGGACAAATATCACGTAGCAATTCAGTAGTCTTTTCTTTGTTACCAACAAAATCCTCTTGTCTTGTAATACTCTGCCTAGCTTTTGGAATATGTCTTTGGCCATCCCAATACATTGTTTAATGAGCTAATAAAATTTGCTAGAGTCAATTAACGGATTCATGATACCCAGAACATAGAAATATAAGAACTTTATATTTGTAACATGCAAAGAATATTTGTTAAGCAATTTTGAATGAACAAATTTATTATTAAATTCATTTAACAGGTCTTGTAGAAAAGAAAGAGGCTACCTCTTTGCTGATTTTATATTGACTGGAGGCCAAAGAGGTCCAATATAGAAATTTGAATTTTGATCAATGCCACCTTATACAGGTTAAAAAAAAAAAAATTAACAGGTTATTCTGTCTAATATGAAATTTGAAGCATTTATAAGTATAAGTGTATTATTACGCATACTGAATTGACTCCTAACAGTATTTATATGCATTATGTATACTGAAGTGAATCTTATCAAGTTTATCAGCTGATAACATTTGGAAATGTAATACTGCTGGGAGAAAAGTTGCATCTTTAAATTACTGAGTACATTTAAACAAATTAATTTTCAGTTTTATCTTATTTGTTGTTTTTGGGTTAGATTATAAAAATAACACATTAAATGGCTGTATTCAAGCATTTTGAACAAAAATTAATCATTACAATAATTAATTTATTTTTATGATAATTGTTAATAAAAATTTAAATAACCTTGAAGAATGTCTCTTTCTTGGACCTCCCTGAATAGATCAAGGCCAACTGGGTATAAGAGCAAGAGGAAGCATTTTTTATGACATTTTCTTTTATCAAATGAAATCTGATTTTCTTATACAGTATAGTTCACATTGACAATATCAAGAGCAATGAGTAAACCAAAGAAAGTGCTTAATATAATGTCAGTCACTTACAATCATAAATTATCTGATACTTTTTAAACATCAATGAAGGAAAAAAATGAGGTTAATAGTAGAGTGATGTAAAATATAAATATTAGTGAACACTTTAATTTTTGCAATTCCTATTAAGAGTGTAAAGAAAAAAATAATTGTGTGTGTGTGTGTGTGTGTGTGTGTGTGTGTGTGTGAGAGAGAGAATAGGTACTCCACCAAAAACAAAATTAGGTATAGCATGGAGTGAATGCAATTGCATATTGTGCTAGTGTCAGACATCACGACTATTCTGAAAGTCAGCTATGTAGCATGATTATGGATTGATTGATTTCTTTCTTTGTATGTGTGTACATGTTCTGTTTTTGCAATGGCTGATAAAAAAAAAATTTAAAAACAAACAAATGAACAATTTTTTTGTGGAGGGAATACTGCTAAAACTATGGCAATGTTTGAGACGCTTTTAAGAAGCTTTAAATAAAACAAGTGCATAAGTAGTATTTAGATTTTAAATGTGTTAAAATGTCACTTGGACACCAACCACAATCTGGCCAAACTTTAACAAACAAAAGTGAAAATCTTGAAATCACTACACAATGTAAAATGTCAGTGGACAATTGATAATATATCTCAAGTGACTGGTTTGTCTTGGAGTTCATGACTGAATTTTAACATAACATTCAAAAATATATTTTTTGGAAAATTTGAAATAGATGATATACATAAGTCATTTAAAAGTGCCAGGATTTAAGAGAACAAGTTCAAAATGATCCACAGTTTCTTTACAAAATTGTGACCTTGTTATGGCCCAGAAATGAAATCATTATCAAACCAATGGAAACTACTAAATTCACCAAGATCCATGAAGGTGTGACTAACCAGATTGTTAACAATAAAACCATGTTGATTTATTTCTTTGATATGAATGGGATCATGAACAAGCAATTCGTTCCCCCAGGACAGGTGATGAATCAGCATTTTTATTTGGAATTGCTGAGTAAACTGTGAACATGCAGAGAAGATAACCAAAAATGTGGTGTAGCAGTGAAGGAATTCTTCATGACAATAGCTCATGTGCTATCCAAACATCCAACAGTTTTTGGCCAAAAACAACCTGATAAATGTTTCCCATGCACCTGATCTCATGCCATGTGAAATTTTTGTTTTTTCATATGATCTTAAATGGGAATGTTTTGCTAACATCAACCAGGTAAAACAAAAAAAAAACACTGGAGGCCTTGAACAAAATACACACTGAAGAGTTTCAGAAATATTTCGAATAGAAAAAGAAACAAAAAACAACAACAAAAAAACATTGGAAAAGTGCATTCAGTCAAGATGTACTTTGAAGAAGGTTAGAGTTTCAAGTTGTAAAACATTTTTAACAGTAATTTTTTAGGTACTTTTTTTGTATGTAAATATATGTAATAAATAAAAATTATAATAAAGGCCATTGTGAATTTTCTGCCATGCTTTACAACTGGAACTTGGTGATATTTCAGTCACTAAAACAAATTTCATTTTGATACCAACTATCAACCCATTTTGGTGTGAAATTACCTTTTATGTATATTTAAAAAGAAAATTCAATTGAAGTCAACACTCAGAGCCTTTGAGTGTTGACTTCAGTGTTCACTTTTATATGTACATGTGCTCTATCTCTGATATTGAGCACTTTACTCCATAAATAGTTTACCTTAAAACTATATATATATATATATATATATATATATATATATATATATACATACACAAAAAATGACTGTCTAAAAGTATTTTTATATATCAAATACCTGAAACACCAGCTTATCAAAATTGTTTTTCAAAAGAAAAATTAAAGTTTGAATATAGATCAAACATGATAAAAATAATCTTAATATGATTTGAATGAAAAGGTTCTCACCTCTTTAGATAACAGAGTTAAGAAAAATAAAATAACTAATTAATCTAGTTATCATGGAATTCCTGATAGCTTTATTTTTAACAATTTATTATATCAAAGAATCTCAACAGATTTCCAGATGCTGGCCATGAAAATATTTACTAGTATCAATTAAATATAACTAATATCTTTATCAATTTTATCTAAAAATCTAAAATTTTCTGATATTTTTAAAACTGAGAATAATGAAGATCAATCTTCAGAGTTGACTTAACCATTTAAAGCAAATTGGGATTAACAAGAAAAGTTATTTTATGAATTTCCAGTGAAGCCATATGAATGAAAATGGAAATTATTTTCAGAAAAGAAAAATGGCCACCATATGAAAGTACAGTAAAAACTGTCAAAGGATAGGTAAAAAATAGTGATACAGATTTTAAAAAATTGACTGAAGTGCAAAAGGAAATATTTTTTTGCTTTAACAATAAGTAAAAAACAAAACAACCAAATAAAACAACCAAATAACAAATGAAAATTATAATACAAATTGTTTCTTATTAACTAAACAAAATTTTACAAAAATGGTGTGAGCAAACAAAAAGTTGCCATCTCATGCTGAGGTTATTTCAAATAAACAAATAAATGATTGATTAGAATTAGAAAATTTCCCCAAAAACCTCTTCCCCTTCCTTTTCTTTGGAAATTGCAAAAAGAAAATTTTTCTAAGAGTTGTTTTTTCTTCTATTTAAATAGAGATTTATCGCAGGAATTTTGAAGCATAGATTTTTACAAGTGGATATATTTTGAAATCAGTTTTGAGCAAATGTAACAATGCTTGTTTTAAAACTAAAAAAAAAATAAGCATATACTTTTTTTCTTAACTAAATTAGATTATTCAGTATTTTTAAAAAGCAAATATTCAAAATAAATGGTAGAGAAATTAAAAGATAAATCTTGCATTTTGTTAAAATTCTTAAATCATAGTTTAACTAATGAAAATTCAAATTTAACTACCTTATTTTAGAAATAAGTTTACTTGCAAAAGTTAATATTTTTTAAAGAAAGTCATAATCAGATCAACAGTTGACCATTATACCTTATTCTCTCTCTCTTCTCTCACTCACTTAAAAAGAAAAGTCATACAGAGATAAAACTTATTTACATTATTCGGACTATTGTCCTCATCTTTGTCGCCATATTTATTACAACATTTCGCCCGTTGTATGCTCCGGCCTTCTTCATGGTCCTGTCACCTAAAGGCGTTGGTTAGATCCAGTGACAGGACCCAAAGAATGTGAGCTCAATACCTGGTTAAGGCAGTGGAGAACTTTCAGAGGGAAATTAACAGGAGATAACTGATAACTGACATCCATTAATTCATGGCACGTGGAACTAGACCAGTCTACCCCAGTGAGTGAAATAAAGGGTTAAGTTCAACAGTCCAACCACCTGAAGAAGGCCAGAGCGCACAATAGCCGAAACGTTGTAATAAATATGGCGACAAAGATGAGGACAATAGTCTGAATAATGTAAATAATGTACATAATACCTCATCTCAGAAACATAGACAGATACAGAGATAAAACTATTGTTTTATCTCTGTATGTCTTTTTTTAGGACTTGTAAAATTTAGAAGAAAGTAAAACTATAATTTTTATTTTTTAAATAATGTTTTCATGAAAAAGATATTTAGAAAAAATAAGAGAATTGTGATGGGGAATGTAGAAATCAGAATTTTTAATTGTAGTATTTTATGTGAAAAGTTGCAAGAGTTGGTATAAAGTGCAATCTGGTGAAACGACAATAGGTATTTAAAAATTATTGGAAGGTGATATTGCATTTGCTCTTAGAGATAGAAAGAGACAAGAGTATATACTACTGGAGAAATATAAATACATCCAAAAATCACAAATAAATATACATGTCTCTGCATATACATATACACCCAAGTCAATTTATTCAATGAAGCAACATCAGGCAAAATCAATTTATAACTGTTTCCCAAATGACCTATTTTTTCCCAATAAACACGTAATTCCTAATTTAAAATTGATGAGTTAAGGAAAGTTAAAACTTAGAAAATACACAATTAAAAGAAGTTGTTATCATCTGCTCACTAAACTATAACACTTTTTGTTTTTATCTAAATTCCCTCTCATAAAATAAAATCAATAGCAAACTGACAATATTATTTGAGATCTGAATAATTGTTTTAGCAATTTCAGTGTAAAACAGATTATAACATTTACAGAAAACAAAATCAAATTTAAATGTCTAAATTTACATAAAAAAATACCACATTAGATTTCTGGAGGTTTTTTTTTCAGGCTTCTATAATGTGTCTGAAAATTATCCAGCCAGTTTGCTTACCTTGAGAATTGCTAACATGGCCTTGATGTAAATTGTTAATCAAAGGGGACCTTACTATGAATGTATAAACCAACATTCTTTCACAGGGTTATTCTATTGGCAGTAAGACAGTACTGATTGAGCTTGTCTATATATTAACATTCTATTCCAATGAAGAGACATCAAGTTTTACTTGAAACTTGGACATTTGTTTGTGGAACTATTTGGATGAATAAAAAGACTTAAGAATGATTCAATGAGTATAGTCCAGATAAAATTTTGGTGCTGACATTTCCAACTTGGCTAAGAATCCACCAAAAAATGACCCACATTCTGGAAAACCTTTCACAAGTATGAAAATTGAAAATTTTGAACACATTGTGATTGCAGTTAAAGAAAATCATCAACTGACAGTGTTAAAATTAGAATATCCATTCATTGTTTTGTCTTCTGCAGGGTTTTTGTGAAAATATAGAATCACTAAAAGTCAGGTCGGCCATTCCACTTGGCTTCCTGTGACTTATAGCTTTTCCACAAGCTAAAACTGCTCTTGAAAGGGGGGGGTGATTTCAGACCGTGGATGAGAGTAAAGAGAATGTGATAAAGTAGTTGATAACCATCCCAGACCATTTTACAAACTGGAAAGGATCCTGAGGTAAGTATATGAGGTCACAAAACAAGTATTTCAAAAGAGATTCAAATGTTTATTTTCTTAGTTTAATGCAGAAGGGCTATTAAAATATTGATAATAATATTTTCAAGGTATGTTTACGTGGAATATGGTGATAACTCTAAAGTAGTAAAATTATTTTGGTCATTATAAAAGGCAAGTTAGCCCTGACACTAAGTAAAATGAAAAGGTTCATGCTCATATTTAGAAATTGAACAAGTAATTTGATATTTCTTTCTCATCACTAACATATGAAAAAGTTTTTGTTTACAATATGATCTTCCCTTTTACACTTTTGTTGGAAAAACATCAATTTACATGAAGGCACTTAGCAACCATAATTCTCAGCCAAAGAGTGGCAGAGGTGTACAAATAATTCATCAAATCACTCAAAAAGTTACACACTTCAAAATATTAAAGTTGATATTGATAGATAAGTAGATTTTCTGAAGAGCTGAATTGTTGACTCAAATATTTATTTCCAGTTTACACAGTAAGTATATATAAAAAAAAAACAGTTACGTCTCAAATTGTAAATGAGCCTTATTAAATGTTTTTGACAGCATTAATAGACTAAGGTGTTCTAGCAATATATCTTTTTAAAAGTGAAGAAATTTTAATAACAAAAAACAAATATACACAGATACTGACATCTGTACAAGACCAACTTCAGCTGGAAAAAAAACCTTAGCATTGATTCTGGCCGCATGACTATTTCTTTATCAGTCATCATGTAGTGAAGTTGGGAAAACAGACACATGAAATGGCTGCTTTTATTTTTAATGGAATTCATTAATGTAGTATTTTTATATATTTTACTTCTTTTTATAACCTTAAAAGACTTAATGCTGGCAAAAATTTTCAATAAGTCATGCATGTAATATGAGACCAAGTTGAATGAGAAAAATGACCAAGCCATACACTGAAATATCCTAATCTTTTCATTCTCAGTTGTATTACCAGAACAATCAATCTTTGAAATGCAGGGACAAAATAATTGTTAATTCAGATTATTCTTTTTTTTCTGAGTGTATAAAAGAATTACAAGAGCCAGACTACCTGGGCACTGATAGCAGTTAAAAACATTTCATGAATCAATAACAATGTCAGTATTTTCACGCAGAACATTTCTTTTGAAGTTATAGCCATTGAGAAATTTGAGGAGAAGGGCATTGCCCATAACCTGATTACAGGCCTCCAGGATTTGGTAGTAGAAAAGTTGAAGAATGGTACAAGTGTTGAACATGGATCTGAACTCCTGGAAGTTGACTGTACTGATGAAAGCAGATGTTCATAGCTGGTTTCACATCAAGTAGCCTCTCACAAATTTTTAGTATAATAGAATAAAAATTGTAAAAAATTTGTGTAAAAAATATATCTTTCTCCACAGCATTTGGAAACAAAATAACAATATTTCCACTCTTTTAGTGATTTTTTAAACAAAATTCTCTAAAATAAAGTTATTTGACGAAGGAAACATCAGATACACATAACAAGCACTAGAAGAAATGCTATTATATACTGTAGCTACAACTGTAGCAATGAGTGAACATTTTGTTTCATACCAACAAATAAAGATTTTACTTTTAATTTAGTAAAGTCATTGTTTTTTTTTGTTTTTTTTTTTAAATAAATAACTACACTGATGAAATATTTTAATTTTAAATCCAGTGCTTCAAAAAGAAAAAGAACACAATGGAGTATTGGATCTTTTTTTATTTTGGTTTATTCAGTTTTTGACAATTTTATAAGGTCCTAATAAAACATTTGAGAAAAAAAATATCACAACACAGAAAAGGTTTTATTGGCATCATAGGATCACCTAGGTTTTATATTCATATTTTTCCAGAAAGAGGAAGCACAGAGACAGTCTAATAACTCATCACAATTTTTTTAGAATGCACATAATATAGTATTAACAGCACCTTCCATTTTAATATGAACAAAATTATCGTCCACCAGAGAAGGCAAAAATGAAGATTTCTAATGAGAGAAAAAAATAAATAAATAAGGGTAAGAGGCTGAAGGGAAACAAATCAGATTTTGTGCACAAGAAAAAGGGAAAGATATAAAAAGATGTAAATAATTAGAAAAGCAAAAAGAAGAATCAGTAACATGAAAAGAAACAACTAATTAAAATTAAAAAATATGATAAATAAATTATAACTATGAGATTTTGATCCAATGATGTTAGAAAAGCTTGGAAATTATTTCACAAGCATTTGTTTCAATGATGTACAACTATATATCCCTATAAATAAATAGAAATTGGATAGGATATGAAGCAAATTGGTTTGTTTGGCACAGAATTTACCTTATTTACACATTTTATGCCTGCATGAATGTACATCAATAAAACAAGTTTTTAGCTAATTATCTTATTTCGATGTGATTTTTGATAATAATGTCCATTAAATACTTGCAGAAGCAACAAAACATACAGTGAAAGCATTTACAGTTGCAAAAGTGGTTTTCAAAAATTCTAAGAAGCATGATAAAACATTTAGTGAGATGATTGTAAAGACTAAATTCAAGTATTTCTCTGCCAAACAGTTTTGGTAAATTTACTTATAGAGGAATGTATCATCTTTTATTTAGTTTTGGGAGGTATTTTCTTTTTTAAGGATATTTTTAATACAGGCTTATGAAATTCAAGTTTGCTTTAGGATCAGTGTATAGTCATAATAATCATCTTAAGAAATGTTTAATAGTATTCCACTTAATAAATACAAGAAAATTATATTTTCTATAAATTAATAAATTTCTGCAAAATAAAACATAAAAAGCTGACAAAAAAATAAAAATAATTTTTTTTTTTTTTTTTTTTAAAATAAACTTTTTGTTTGAATAGTTTGAGCAATTTAAAGAAAAAACTTATGCTAAAACACATGAGCACATCACAGGTAATGAGTAAAATGGAACAATAATTAAATAAGTCTTACCTTTTGTGATTTCACATTGCAAGATTCAGCTAATTTGGCCAAATAAGCCTTGTCCTGCAAATGAAGGTAATAAAAAACAAAATGTCTTAGTAAGGAATAATTTATAATTTAATAAATAATTCATATTAAAAAAAAAAAAAAAAAAAAGATTAGCTTAATCCAGATATTTATATTAATCAGTACACTATTATTTACATTGTATTTATTATACAAAGTTTTTAAAATTTCCTCAACTTCTCAAATATTAGATTCAAAATCTTATTTATCTAATTTTGATTATCCACAAAATTGCATGTATGCATGTAGACTGCATCTTTGTAAACTGTGGCTTCTCACTTGGTTAACTCCTTGCTAGAGGGGTGCTCTCTGTAAGATGAAATTTTAAAATATCAAAATTGTTAATTGTAAATCTTCAGTCTGGAAAATGAACTTATACCTATGATTTTCAAGAGCAGGAGGAAAGATTTCCAGTTATTCTTTCACGGAACTTATTTGTTCTTAAGCATCACTATGAAATTTCAGAAAAAACTTTTTACCTTAGCTTTTTTGAAGAACTCATGTTTCAAAAGCTGCTTTGCTGTAGGCCTGAAAAATGAATTAGAAAAATTAAGAGAAAATAAAAACAGATGAAACATTGATTCCTCCCTAGAAACCAATGCTTAAATTCATTGTCTGCAATTTCTGTGGATTAGCTATATGTAAAATGTGCATGCATTTGCTGTGGAGAAAAACAAAAAACAAAAAAAACAAAGTTAAAATTTGTTTTATAATACCATCATAGGCTGTTTATTTTTATGTCCTTTATGTACTATATTGTATTAAAATACTTTAAGAAAAAAAACATCAACATTATGTTATGTAGCAGTTACAAAACTTCCAGTTAGAAATTGTTAATGAGTAAGATAACATTTATAAAAATAAACTCCTGATATTTTTAATATGGTTAAAACAATTTTTACTTTTTCTTTGCAATGTTTGTTTATATTGTGGAGTACCAGAGCACCCCAAAAAGATAGACTGATCTAAAACAATAAATAGCATGCTCTCTCTTACTGAACAAGTGGAAGTTGAACAAATCTGAAGTGAAGTTCATGATTAACTGTTATTCCAGTAGACTGTGTTCTTGACTGTTAGTACCATATTATTCTTTGGAATAAATTACTACTACTTTTTATATGTGCATCAACTTATCCATTTCATGATACATTTGGTGATGAGGGATTCAAAATTTATAGCAGATACCAACATTTGACAATGAAAACTTTGACTGTTAATACCAACACAAACAGAGGATTTGAGTGTAAAAATTTATAGTCATAAGTCAAGAAATTATTTGGCAACTAATCAACTTTGAATTAATTCAAAGTCAGATGTATAAAAACAAGTAAGATTTTTGTCGCTATAAAGAAATATAGAGGATTTTAAAAGAAGCAATGTTGGAATTCATGAGAATCCAGCGGAAACAAAACGAATGGTTGGAGGACCAACGATGTTTGGACCAGGAACAGTATGAAAAAAAAAATGTTCAAATTTTTATGGTTAAAAAAGGAAAAAAAGCAAAGCAATGCAAATTCTTTTTCTCAGGATTCAGTAATAAATTCAATTGGTGAATTTAAGTACAGTCCTGAGAAGGAGGTAACTTTTGCGGCATATTTTCACCATTATGAAGAGCTCTTTCAAAAAGACTGTGCTACGTGGTTGGACGAAAAGAAAATACATCTGTTGCTCAGAGAATTTGGTCCAATTGAACAAGAAAAGTATGTGAATTACATACTTCCAAAAAAGCCTGGGGAAGTTTCTTTTGAGGAAATTGTCGTTATTCTGGAAAAAGAAAAGTGGGGAAGATTACTCAACTTTGCTAGGATTGTCAATAGAAAGTGTGAGAAGTTTAAGCTGAAAGAACTTACTCCTGATATGTTTAAATGCTTGATTTTTGTACAAGGACTGATGGCTCCAGAGGATGCAGAGATCAGAATGAGAATTTTGTCTAAATTAGAACAAAATCCAAAAATCAGTCTGCAAATGGCACAGTAGAGGAATGCAATGTATCAAATATTCAGAGTTAAGCAAAGATAAAGGAAATGTTGCCCATAAAATAAATCGTTGTTATGGCTGTGGACCAATTCATTATTACAAGGAATGTCCATTTAGGGAAAAAAAAAAAAAGAGAAAAGGATATTTAAATGTGACAAAAAAGGACACAAGCATATGCATTGCAGAAAACCCAAAAGTAAAAAGGGATCAAAAATGGGAAAGACAGTTAACTCAACTTCAATGGAAAACAAGGAATAAAAATGATAAGAAAGTTTATGAATGTACAGATGAACAAGAAAAATGTTAAATTCCAAATGGATATCGATTCAGACCTGACATTGATAAATGAACAAAACTGGAAAAAAAATTGGCAGACCAACTTTATTGATCATGAAAAGAATTGCTCATAGTATTACAAGAAATCAACTAAAATTTTGAAGAAGGATTTTACACAAATGTGACATTTATGGGCAAAACTATAAAATTAAAAGGATTTGTTATGAAACAAACACAGAATCTGTTTGGCATGGATTGGATGTCAACCAACCAATTAATTTGTTCTGCTTCAGTGTCAATGTTAATTCAAACAAAGTGGAAAAATTAAAAAATGAATTAACAATAAAATTTCCTGAAATTATTTCTGACAGTCTTGACCCCAGAGCTAAAGTGACCTTTAAACTGAAAGATAATGTGACACCTATCTTTAGACCAAAAAGAAAAGTATCCTCTGTAGTGGAAGCTTCCATTAGCAAGGAGTTGGACTGTTTAGAAGAAATTGGCACATTAAGCAAAACAGACTACAGTGAGTGGGCAAGCCCTACCGTTTATGTGAAAAAGAAAAATAATAAAATTAGAGTCTGAACAGATTTTTCTACAGGACTGAACAATTGTTTGGAAATATACAATTACCCTCTACTGAGTCTGGAATACATATTCAGAACTTGAATGGTGTCTGAGTGTTCTCAAAACTGGATTTGTCTTAGGTGCATCTCCAGATTCCTTTTGATGAAGAATATGTAAAGTATTTAACTATAAATACACATAAGGGTCTATATAGATTCAACAGACTACCATTTGGGATAAAAGTCGCACCAGGCATTTTCCAACAAATCACGGGTACATTATTGAATGACGTGGACTTCATAATAGCCTACGTTGGCATCACCTTAGTTAAGAGTGAAAGCCGAGAACAACATGCCGAGCATGTTAAAAAAAGTTTTCGAAAGAATAAAACAATACAGCTTAAAACTTAGTTTAGATAAATGTGAATTTTTTTTTTTATCCAACATTTATCCAACAAGTATTTGGGACAAGTTATAGATGCAAAAGGCAGAAAACCAGACCCATCGAGATTGAGTGTGATAAGAAATATGCCGCCTCCAACAAATGTGTCAGCACTATAAGCATTGTTGAGTCTAGCAAATTACTACAGTAATTTTATCCCAAATACACATATATTGAGAGCTCCTTTAAACAAATTGTTAAAAAAAGATTCCAAATGATACTGGAGTATGGAATGTAAGAGTGCTTTTGAAGAAATTAAAACAATATTAACATCAGACTTAAGTCCAAATAAGGACATTATTGCTGTAATTGAAAAAGAGGCTTTAGGGATAATTTTTTCAGTAAAAAAGTTCCATAAATTCATACATGGAAGGAGACTGTTATAGCAACGTCAAGAGTAGAAATGAAATAAAAAATGTGCTATGCAACACCATATGGGAATTACTTGAGGAAATCAGGATCAAAGAAAAAATGGACAAGTATATTACAGAGAAAAAGAAGCAAATTAGTAGCCAACATTATAAAAGGAATGATGGTGAAAAAAATATGGTGAATGTGTGGTAATACCAGAAGTGCTATAAAAAAAATTTACTTAAAAGATTTTCATACAAGACACCCTGGTATATCAAGGATGAAAGCTTTAATCAGAAGCCATGTTTTTTGACTGAATATGAACAAAGATATAGAGAAAAATGTAAAACTTGCAGAGATTGCACAATGCCAGCAAAGTCACCAGTGGTGAAATTTAACTCTTGGCCAAAGACAGACAGACCTTGGCAAAGGCTACATATTGATTTTGCAGGTCCAATAAATGGGCAATACTATTTTATCGTGGTTGACAGTTTTTTGAAATGGCCAGAATTTTAAAATCCTACATGTAGTAGTATGATGAACATTTTGCAAGATTCAGTGTTCTGGATACGATTGTGTCAGACAATGGCATGTAATTCACGGCAAAAGAGTTCAAAGATTTTTGTAATCTTTTGTCAATTGTACATCTGACTACCACACCATATTATCCATGATTTAATGGCCAAGCAGAAAGATTTGTTGATACTTGCAAGCGAGCATTGAAAAAGTCAGATGGAAACAAATCTGTTGATGAGATACTACAATTCTTAAGAGTATATTGAGTGACACTGAACGCAAGTACAAATTCAGGGTTATCACTGGCAGAATTAAAGTTTGTGAGGAAAATAAAATTGGTACTCAACAAGCTGTTACCAAAGGAAAATAAAAAATAATTTTTTTTTTTTTTTTTAAAGAACATAGATATGGTAAAGAGTTCTGGAATACTGGTGTCATAAAATGCATTGGGAGATTGATGTACATGATTAAAGACAGGTAAGAGACATCACAACCAGATAAGGAAAAGGTACTTGGACAATATGAATAATCAAAAGGAAGTGCCAATGAAGGTTATTTACAATGTATTTGAGGTACCAATGCCTTTAGTAGCCCCGGAGGAGAGTAAACAAAAAAAAGAAATTGTCAGGGATTAGATAAACCCAAAAAGACAAAAATATAACTTCCAGGAGAAGTAGTAAATTCAAATGTTGTGGAGTACCAGAGTACCCACACAAGATAGACATCTATATAAAAAAAAAAAAAAAAAAAGGAAAGAAAAGTACATTCATTTGCTGAGAGAGCATACTATTTATCTTTTTATTTATCTTACTGAGATAGTGGAAGTTTAACAAAACTGAGATGAAGGTCACAATTAACTGTTATTCCAGTAGTCTTTGTTCTTGATTGTTAGTAACATTATTCTTCAGAATAAATTACTATTACTTTTTATGTGTATCCATTTCACGATACAACAGTTTATTAAAAAATATAGCTTGCATATTATAGATCAATTACATTACATCAAACATTATTTACTGTTGTTCGCACCAACTTAAAGAAGGATATATAATTAGCAAGCAAAACTAACTTAAGTTATAGTTGAGATATAATGACATTTCTTCATTATATGTTCACTAAGTGAGCGAAGTGGATTAAACAAAAAACAAAACAATGTAATTATTAAAATATAAAATAATGAACTTTGAATTTGAGGAATATATGCAAACAGTCAATAAATAAAATATACTTTTAAATACTTTTATTATAAAGTATAACATTGTTTTGTTTTGTTTTTCCATTGATGTTTACTCAATTTCAGATTACTGACCTTTTTTCAGGCTCTTTTCTTAAACATTCAGTTATCATTTTACGGAACACTTTACTGTAGGATTTATACTGGTCTTTCTCTTGTGCTCCAGTGTCTAGGGTTGGGGAGTCATTTTGGAGAGTCAGCATCAAAACCTTTACAGGATTAAAAAGAAAAAACAAGAGTTTCAGGTATCCTACATGAAGTATTTATCAACACCATTATTTTCATTTTTGGGATAGCTCAATTTTTTTTTTTTTTTTTTTTTTATTCATTCAAAGTTTTACTGCCTTTTTCCTTTGTGTTAATCTTAACATTTTTATTTTGAAGAAATATTATATTTAGGTAAGTTAGTGCAAAATATATCTTTGGTAACAAATATAGCATTAATAGTACAAATCAGTAAAACTTAAAATAAAAATCATTTCACTTCAAGCAAGGCAATAAAAGCCACCAAGATACAAGGGGAGATACTGAGAGTGAAAGTAGAGAGGACAATAAAAGAACAGAATTCAAGGTGACAGAAGATAAAACCACGAACATAAAGGAAAATATTACCAAAATTTTAATGATACTGGTTTCAATTACTATGATTTCTAATTAATATCTAATCTTCTTCCTTTATAAATTTCTAAATCACCTTGGTTTTATTTTCTGTAGCATCTCACTATATTCATTTTCCTTATGCATTCAAGAGCATTTTAACACTATCTCCATGCCGTTTAAGAATATTAATTAGTTTCAAACACAATATCATTAATATTACTGACATTAAAATGTATCAGGTTTCAATCATTATACATTCATTCATTCAGTTAGCACATTTTGTGACATTGTGGTCACCACTCCCCTATTTCTGTTGTAATTATTGTTCATAGTGACATTCAAGCAGAACAGCGCAATGGCTTGCCGATTCCTTTTGCACAGGGGATGTTGAAGTTATCCATCCTTCCTTTCAGAAGTTCCTCCACCCACTGGTAAAGTAGTTGAGGCACAGCTCCTACACCAAAGCTGGCATTTGGCTGATTCAATCATTATTATACAGATGTAATTATGAACAGAAGATTGTAATTTTTAACAAAGTACAAATATTCCAAAGTACAAATATAAATAAAACATACTTTTGTAAATACCATTAAAAATAAAAAATCTGTAGTTAATTTACCTTAATGCACTGACCTGCCAAAAGTCAAGATATAGCAGAGTATATATATATATATATATATATATATATATATATATATATATATATATATATAGGTAGTGTCACAGTATCTTGACATTGTGAAAATGTTCAGACCTATATCAGCTGTATTCTGGTGAATCAGTATGAATAATGGTTAGGCTGCTTATAGCCAAGTAACATTATTGGAGTGTAAGTAGGTATCAGAGGGATGGGATATTCAGTCAGTTATGTGCCATGTGTGATACATGCTTACACGATCATGTATCTTTCGATACATGACTGACGGGGCAGATTTTATCCTGCAGTAGGTTGCTATTTCTTTCTGTGGTAGACCAGTTGCCATCCAAGGCTATAGAACCCAGTCTGTCCTGCTATTTACTCATAGCTAGTGGGAGAAGATGATTCATACCTTTCCTAAGGGTATTAGCACATAAGTGAATGTAATGGATTCAACTGGAATTCAAACTCTGCACTCCAATTCCTCAATTCAAGACGCTATTCATTCCTCCACCGTGGGATATTACAATTCCAAAATTGTTGGGATATCCATTAATCTACATGTATACAGGGAATACTTGATTACTGTCAACTGTGGACAGCATAGTAGCAGGTCTTTAATGATCATGACCAGAGGCATCTAGCTAGAATTGTCTGGTGAGGATTCCATAATAATGTGAAATAAGGAGTTACTACACTGTTTTATTGGGCCCATGTTCAGAATTGTCTGAAGAGCATTATGAAAACTTTCAATGAATGGTGTGGCCACTATGTTTGCTCAACATGAGCCTAATCAAGCATATATAGGACATGGTGGAAAGGTCTATTCACATCCAATATAAAAATGATATGGCTCAACATCTTTAGAGATATCTTCAAACCATTTGTGGAATCAATGACACATAGAATTGTGGTACTTCACTGGGCTATAAGGGTTCTTACATGACACTAAGCACCTATTGTAACTTTTGGCATGTCAGTGTATATGACTTTGAAAACAATTACCTGAATTAGATTAAATTTGGAACAAAATATTTATATCTAAAATAAAATTATTTTACAGAATCTAAGAAAAAATGATGTTTTATTTATAGATTGTTCTACTTTGGTCTTAAGCTAATTTATTTCTCAGATGAAAACCAAACCTTTTAATGACAAACTTTTAGCAAAACTGCTTCTAGAAACATTGGGTGTGTGTAAGATGAAATAGTATGTTTTAAATATTCTCGTTTTTAAGTCAATAATAACAATTCAATAATACCTCACTTCGAAATTAAGTGAGAAATTGGATTTACCTTCATTGGTGGAAATTTATGATAAGGTGCTGTACCCGTTGCTAATTCAATTGCTGTGATTCCAAAGCTCCAAATATCTGCTTTGAAGTCATATCCTGTCACCTGGAACAAAACAACCCTATATATATATATATATGTGTGTGTGTGTATGTGTTATGATGTATATATAAAGATACCAACTTGCAGATTCAAAATACATTTGTCAACATAAGCTTTAATAAAACAATGTAAGTTTGAATTTTGGTTTGAAATTACAAGATATGCAGATGATACTGTGTTGACATTGGACACAGAAAGAAAACTGCAGGAACCTCAAAATGAGGTAGTAAAGTTAAGCAAGAAAAAAGAACTTAACTAAATGAAGAGAGAATGCCCGAGTGTTAGAAAGAACAGACCAAGATGTGAGCTACAAAATTGAAAACATTAGAATCAAGCAAGTACAGAAAGTTAACTATCTGGGAAGTGTTCCAACAGACAATGGAAAATATAACACAGAAATCTGAAGGTGCATTGGAAGAACAAAAGATGACTTCCAAAAGTTAAAATATTAAGAGACAGGAAAATTTCATTAGAAACGAATAAAAGAGTGCTAAACTGATATCAGTACTCATATATGCCAGTAAATGCTGGAAATTTCTTCACAGATGAAGAGGAGACTCGAGACGACAGACATGTGGTTCTACAGAATGGTAACAGTAGCAGTTTCCTTATAAAGAATCATTCAGCATTCGCTGGCAGAGCAGGTTGTACAATTGTCAGTTGAAATTTATAGAATCTTTCTTTTAAAATAATTTTTCTGGTAAATAGGTTTCTCAAGTCCAGTAGCTGCTATTAAACATCCTAACCTTTTATTTGAAATACTGTGGAATGTCAACATTTTGATTATGCCATAATTTTCTATTCGAGTTACATGTGATATTCATTTTAGTTGTTGAAAGTCCTTAATTGATGGGGTTTCTATTATTTGGTACAGTTCTTGATTTGTGATTCTGTAGCACCAGTCCACAAGGTTCAAAGAAATGTGGTCTTCAGCAAAATCCATAGACTTCATTTACTCAAAGCTATTTTTAGCCATTGATCTTAGAAAGTGGTTGTATACAGCAGACAGTTTAGATATTTCTGAATGACATTGATGCGAAAGTCTCAATTTGACGAGGCTATTTAAGAACTTGACTTGAATTTTCAGGTTAATGTTTTGGTCTTGTATCAATTTGCAGTATTATGTGAAACTACCTCCAGTGTAGCAAATTCTATGTTCAATTTCCTTATCTCCTATACTAAATTTGTTATTAAAGGTTGCTGGAAATACCATGGACTGAGTATGTGAGCAACAAAGAAATTTTAACGAAAATGGAAACAGAGAAAACTGAAATTTTGGGGATACTTAATAAAGACATTAAAAACAAGAAAAGCAGAGGGAAACATTGAATCATGAACCTGTGTAAATGGATGGCCGAACCGAAAGTAGGAAAGACCATCAAGAGACCAATATTGCTAAGAGCTATGAAGAATAGGAATTTATGGAGAGCCATGATCACCTATGTCCTGAAAGGATATGGCACAAAAAAGAAGAATGTACTAATATAGAAAAATACATTGCACATACAAAATTTCATTACATATTTACAGGTCAATGGTCTCTTGTTAGTAATGAATTATTTTATTAAAAGTAAATAATGATAAATACCTTCATTAAAACTTCTTTAAGTGCCATGTTCTCTTAGGATGTAAGCAATCATGGATCACCACAATTTTCTGTCCTTTGTAGTTCTTAATAAATTTTGTCTTTTCGTTATTTGTTGTAAACCCTGTTCTGCCATTCATTTACTCAAGCTCCTCCATTATGTGATGTTTTCCTCTCCTCCCTTGAGCATAAAATTTTTCAAGCCATTCGTCCTCATTACATTCCCCAGAAATTTCAAATGACGCTTTCTGATGTTAATTATAAGTTTCCTTTGTTTTCATTTTCTCTAAAACTCTGCCATTGCTCACATGTTCAGTACATGGTATTCTTAGCATCCTTCCATAAAGCCACATTTTTGTTGCTTCAAGAATCTTTGTCATTAGATAATTGTCCAGCATTCACTGCCATATAAGAGGACATATCATGTAACAGTTCAGTACTCATCTTTGTTTCTAAAGAAGTTTTTCTGTCTCTTAATACTCTGCTTAGCTTTTGGAATGCATCTTTTGGCTATCCCAATGAGTCTTCAAATTTCAGTGTAGCACTTTCCATCCTCTGTTAGAATACTTAACAGGTAGTTAAATTTTTGTGCTTGTCTGATTTTGGTATCTCTGATTTGTAATTTGCATTTTGGGCTCATACTTTTGCTGACAATCATGCATTCTGTCTTCTTGCAGTTTATGTTTAATCCTTTCTTCTCACTTTCCTTTACTACTTTCAGTAAGAGCTTTGTAGCTGTTTTCCATGTCTGCTATTAACATTTAACAAATGTTCAGTCTAATTTGAATTTAAACAGTTTAAATATCTTCTAAAAATATTTTAATATATCTGTCTAATCATTTAACTAACCATTTCTTCAATATAGTAAAAGAAATTTATTAGGTAAAATGAGCAAGATTAAAAGCTAAAATATAGTCACAAATTGATCAATAACAATTCTATGAATGATAAGAAGGTGAATATAAGATTAACAAAATTATTTGAAAGAAAACACCATCGAACCTGCTCCATTACTTCAGGTGCCATCCAACATGGTGTCCCAACAAATGTATGCCTCACAGAGTCTCTGGAGAGATCTTTGCCTGTGGCCAACCAAGCACTTACACCAAAATCTGAAAAATTAACAAAATTTTAGCCAGCTGATCTGTATAAATTACATAATGCAGTGTTTTACATTAACATTCTTAACAACAAATATCGCTTTAATAATGATTAATATATATGCTTAATAATACAATAAAAAACTATCAAATTATTTGATAGACAAGCATCTTATCTTTTTAACCTTTATTCATCTCATAGCTTTTAGCATGCCCTACTTGAATATAGTGTGATCACCTGCCTACCCTCTCATTTCTTCAGTTATCTGATTTTTTAAACAAGTGTATTATGTTAATCCATTTACTACTTCACTCTTCTGCATCTAAAATGCTAGAATATTTTGGTATTATAACATTAATACTGAATACCTCAAATAGATTTGAAATATATGCAGAAAAGTATGAATATACATACAGATACACTCTCTCTCTCTCTCTATATATATATATATATATATATATATATAGCATCTAAATAGTCAAAACTTTTAGTGTTCCTACAAAAATGAAATGAAACCAGTTTGCATTTACATCTATTTGCACATAAATATGAAAAAAATATTAGTGATCAAGGCACTGAAGACTAAAATGCTTTTCTGTTTATTTTCCCTCAAAGTGAATGGAAGAGGAAAAAAATGAATTCCAATAGCAACTCACCTGCAATATATACAGATCCATCAGTTCCTAGCAATACATTGCCAGCTTTTATATCCCTACAAATAGCAAATTGATACACTCATCAAAATGGTACACCTGAAATGATTAATACTTCAAAAGTAAAATATGAATAGAATTTTTTATTATCTAACCATCCACATGCCCAATTAATATTGGACATAATTCGTTTGGCATGAAAAAAATACATTTTTTATGCTTTACAAGTAAAAATAATAACAGTCATTTATGGCAGATATATTATACATCATAGATATTTTTTAACCTAAAGTTGGTACTACATAAAAATACTTAGTAAACATTAGTTCATAATGTGAGTAGGTTGTCTTTTATTAAACATAATGAAAGAAAAAATATGCCAAATCAGCAATTAAAAGAATCTAAAAGACAATGAGCAGACAGAAGTGGTATTAGTTATTTTAGACTTATAATCAGTATAAAAATTACTAACCAAGATTAATCAAGGATTATAAAGAAATATGGTGAAACTATGAAAAAAATTTGGCTTTAAATAGGTTAAAATTGTGTTGTTTTGCTTAAAATGATCAATTTTCACCATGTTTTTTTTTTCTATTAAAAAAAATTAATTGCAAATGACTTATTTGTTGACAGAAAACCAGTTAGTACAGATAAGTCAACAAACATTTAAGCTTACTGCTTATTAAGAGATATTTGTATTTTTTCTTATGATCCCAAATGATTAAATGAATGATTATCATTATACATACATACATACATATATATATATATATATATATATATATATATATATATATATATATATATATATATGTATGTATATGTATCCATCTTCTGATGGACTTTATCAAGGCAAATGTAAAGATTTATTTTGCAACAAGTATTTATAAACTACATTATTTAATTTCAGGCAAGTAGAAAAATGTGTGTTTTAGAAGTCATGTTTGGACTTGCATTGTGTGTGTGTGTACACACACAGGGGAGCATTGAAAAGCTTCTTGAAAAAAAAGGAATTCCCCCTAAAAATTCTAATGCTAGATGATTTGGCCAGATTTTGAGAAGTGGGTCTGGCGGAGGTAAATAATCTTCATAACCAAACACACTATCCACATAAGCACAACATATGTATGTGTGTACAGCCTGATATATATATATATATATATATAGCAACACTAAGAATTTAGAATATTTTGCAAACTGTTTAGAAGAGTGTAAATATCAATTAAGTATAAGGCTTAGCATTTTGTCATGTTACATTGGAGAAAAGCTTAGTTAGGAATAGGACAATTTAGGCAAGCTAAAAACAGTCATGATGAAATTATTTTAAACTATTATGGAAAACTTAAATTCTTAATATATCATTTGATTTACTAAAAATAACTATTGCTTAAAAAGTAATTCCTTAAAATAGAGATTTGAAAATTAAGGAAATTTAATTGTCAGTTTAGCTGACAATCAAATTTTTAAATTTTTACTTAAAAAGCAAGAATAGGATTTTTGATACACCAAAATATATAAATATGAGTTAGAAGAAAGATAAATCTTGTTAGCTTAATTACACTTTGGTCGGTGTCAAATGTTTTTTTTTTTTTTTGGTCTGTCATGTAAATTAAGAAACAATGATAGAGTCCCCCAAAACTGAGAGCACACTTTTACCAGACAGCAATGCTCATAAAATAACTTTATGGATTTGGGTGACCATTATCATTCCTATCTAACAGATTGCAGAGAGAAAGGAAAATAGAGAAAAATAGCCAAAAGGCTTCATGTGTGCCTGGCTCTGTAGTAATATCCAAAGAGAGACTCATCTTTTTTTCTCTCAGCTAAAGTGAATTTATAAAAATAAATGTCTCAAATATATTGTTGGCTTAAAAAGTATTACTTTTTTTTCTTCAGGCTTACATTTTAAATGAGTTTCCATTCTTCTCTTTCATGTGTGCAAATATATGGACACACACACAAAACCTCCAAAGGTCTTCTACACTGTATTTGCCATATTTGACATGGAGGCAACAGGAAAAAAAAATTAATGGTACATAAGATTACTTTCATTCAATGTCATGTCCTACAAAACTGATGTTTTCAAAAATACCCCAGAGATGTGATCATCAATCCCAATAGCTACATAATAATCTTACATTCTAACTTTGGTTAGTCAAAATAAATCTTTACATAGAGAATATTAGACATGCTCACACAGGAAAGAGTATTAGAGATAGGCAAATATTACCGATGAATTTGTCCATTATTATGGAAATAATCCAATCCTTTCAATACTTCTTTCATGACAGTGGCAATTGACACTTCATCAAGGACGCCATGTTTGCAACAGACAGTTTTCATACGGTGTTTGATGATATCAAGCATTGAACCTGAAAAAAAAGGCAATGTACATTTGATTTTCTGAATTGCAATCAAATCAGAAACTTTTTGAAATAAAAGTCTGAATCTTTTATAATAAAGAACTGATTGAAATTTTCCCAGAACAAGCACTAACAGTTTTTTTGAAGTAGAGGAATATGAAGAGAAGGAAGGAAAAGTTTATGGAAAAAATATCAAGGTAAAGGTGTGAGAGAGAAAGAAAATAGTTATGAACAGAATCGAAAGAGTATCATAGAGGAAAGAGTGGCAGAGAGAACAGACTGTTAGAAAAAGAGAATATGTGTATTATGGAAAAAGATATTTTTACAAAGAGAAAACAGAGGGTTTAAAGAGTTTCATAAGGGTTTTGAGAAAAAGGAGAAATAGTTTTACACTGAAACTAAGCTTATGCAAAGAAAGTTTAACATTGAAAGATTAAGCAAGACATACATGAGAAAACTATAGAGAGAATGACAAAAGGTTTTAATGGGAGAATAAAGAGTTTGATAAAGGAAAAGAAAGCAAACAAGAAGAAACAATCACATAAGTTTCAGATTTAATCCACAAGAATACATATTAAATGTGAAAACAAGAATGTTTCAAATCAATTTTTGATATTTAGTAAAGCACACCTGTCTTGCAAAGAATTTGTTAAAAAAAAAAAAAAAATTTAGTAAAATCTCTAAGTTTACAGACAGAAAAACTCTGTGAACTTTAAATCATAATGAAGAATAATATTTATATAATAAAAAAGACAAAACCAAAGAGTAAAGAAAATCTAATTTGCAATGTGAAAGGTGCAGAAAAGTCTTTGGCTCAACCCACTTCCTAAAATCTAACAAAATAACCAAGTATCAGAATTTTTTTAATCTTTTCTTAGTCAAGCAGAGAATTTATCAGTATCCACTTGTGCATATACACAGGTAAAGGCATAATTGTTGTTAAATAAATCTTCCCTAACAAGTATCTATAATCATGTGTACAAGGTGGCTCAGAAATAAGTTTAGCATGTATAAACTAAGGTTTTGTTTTACTAACCTATTAGCCTCCTCAAAATAATTTATCAAAATGAAAGGAAAGCAGATAATTGAAAGTCCAAATCCCATTCTTTCAAAACCTTGAAAACTCAAAGATCCTCTTTCATAAAAGGAAATATTCTGGCAGATCCTTATTTTTTGTATTTCGTTTTTATACAGTAATTAATGAAGTACAATAATAAAGAGCTTTTGATATTGAAACAATATTTATTTTTAAAATTATTTAAAACCTTAATCATGTTTTTTAGCTGACAGATGAAGTTTCTCTACCACAAGATTTACAATGTTGTATCTGATATTTAACATTAATTCTCAACTAGAAAGACGCATGAAAATTTATGGTTTTCCTATTTGAATTTTTTAATGACTTAATTCTTAAATTAATGATTATACACGCTCATAGAAAGTTTTACAAAAATAAAATATCTGTAGAAATTCCCCTATCACATTATTAAATATTTGAGATTAATGACTTTAATAAAATATTGCAATAACAATCATAAATATGAATGCTAGTCATTATTTTAAGAAGTTGGTACAAAAGAAAACATTTGAAATTGATAATTTTTCCATTTCATAGAAAGATTTTAAACTCTTCTATCTTCCCTCCTTTCTTTCATTCACCAAGTAGTGTATATCTTGTTTTTCTATGCAATCAAAATGGAATAGTCCATTATTTATGAGGTACTGGTATTATTTGAGAGTTATTCCCTTCTTTCTAGCCAAATCCCCATCTTGCAAACATTTCTCTTAATAATAATTTTAAAATAATTCAGCAGATGATATTTTATTTATAGTAACTGGTTTTTAGGTGATTACCTTATTCAATTTCTATCATTTGATACTCTGCAGTGAAAATTTTTACATTTATCGCATTTGTCATCACCTCTCAGTCTTTTGGCTGAGATTAAAATGTATTTGTTATCAGCTTAATCTGATTCTCTCTCCACTTCTATCTTCTCTTCTTTCTTTTATTTTCTCACTGAAACCAAGCAATGTCTTTTTGCTGTGATCAAAACATGCAATAGTCCATTATTTATGCAGTATTGGAAGGGTGTAAAGGCATGCGAACTAACGAAGGAGAGACAAGCACAATTATAATAGGATTCTAATGTTAGTTAATTAATTAATATTAATTACTATAAGTTTGTTTTTTTTTTTTTTTTTTAATCATTTCACTCCAAGCAAGGCAGAAATACCACTAGTATACAGGAGGTTACAGAGAGTGAAAGTGAGAGAAAAAACTGGGTATAGTGGGGATTGAGAAAAAGATAAATGAACAGGGTTCAAGATAGATGGCGATTGATGCTGAATTTAAATTTTTGAAGATTGTAGTCATCAGGGAAACAAGGAAACAGAACAGAATTCCATAGGCAGGAAGTGCAAGAAAAGAAACTGTTGGAGTAGAAGAGCCAGTGCTATTTAACTATTCCAACAATAAAAGGGTAGGACCTAGATGCCAATCTAGTAGCACACTTAAATTTACATAGTCAGGGTACCAGGGGGAAAAAAGCTTGTCAGAGCAGTTGCCATGAAAATATTTGTATAAAAGATAGAGAGAAGCCACATGTCAGTGAGAACGTGAGTGAAGTCGAAATGCCAAGTCAGGATTGATTACATTGCAGATCCTTCTTTGGATTTTGTCAAGAACCTAGAGATGAATGGTAGAAGCACAAGATCAGATATGGCAACAGTATTCAATGCATGGATGAATGGTAGATTTGTAAATGTGCAAGATGAACCTTCTGGCACAACACAGTGACTGAACTTTCCTTGCAGTAGATGCAGCTATTGATTCAATGTAGTCATTCCACTTCAAGAAGTAACAAATGAAACAATGAAATTTATCTTGGTTTTTCAACACAATTTTCTCAGTTTAATGACCTTGTTTGTTTTGACATACAAATAGATTCACCTGGGTATTAAGGATCTGTATTTCAGACAGCACCTCTCATTACTCTTACAAAATAAACTATCTGTGGCTAATACAAAGGTATTAGTTTCTTTTTTTTTATGAGTTTCTATTTTACATGGAAGAAGTTTGCACAAATATTTGCTTTGATTTTGATCCCAAAATGATTTTCAGTTCTTTTATATGTTATAATTAATTGATTGATAATAGTGAAATAGATAAAAATGAATCAGAAAGCTGATCATTATTAGCATTAATGTATTGTAAAAATACATCAGAGAATTAAGTTTAGTCTTGGAGAATAGAGTTGTAAAAAGGAAAAATGGGATGATTAGGATTTTATAGGAAAGAAATGTAATCAATCTAAATGTTAGTGTTCCACTTACTAAATGCTCTACAATAGAATTTGGGAATTGTTACAACAGTTAAATGTAACGGCAAATAGCAGAGACAATTTTTTTTTCTTTTATTGCCAAGTACTTACAGGAATAATAATTTTGAACCTCACAGACATTGAAACAGAATTAAATGTCTAATTTTCCATTTCTGGTGCAATGTCATTGAGGCTGATTATCACAAAAAATCTCTAACTTAAGTTGTGTTTATAAAATTTCATATAGAATTTCTTTATGTCAATAAGTCTGGAAGTAACATGCTTGACTTTGCCAGCAGATAAACAATCATTACCAACATGATAAATAAATGATGCAGTTAATATATGATAGAAAATGCTTTAATGATACCCTAAGGATGAAAATGGAATGGAATTGTAAGTTTGGTTGGACAATAAAACACTAAAAAAAGATTATAAACCAAATATAAACAAATAGCAATGGAGTAGTATGTATTTTAGCAAATTATCTATAAATATGAACTTTACTTAATGTAATTACAGAAAATAGGCACCATTCTGTATTTTATATAGAAAAATGTTTTTTCTGCTATAATTTTCATTGATTTTCCTATTATAGGTTACCTACCAGTCACATGAGACTATATTGAAACAATGTACCATGTAAAAGAATGAAATACTGGACTAGAAAGGCCATTAATAACTCACTAGGGAAAGAAATATTACTTCAAATCAAAGCCAATGTAAACTAATATAATTCTAGTAGCATATTTTATATTTCTTTGTATAATGACTGAATTATTATATCAGAATACAGTCTTTCACAAGTTTATAGTTCAAATATATGCTGCTTTTATTTCTTATCAAAGTAATCATTTTAAAACTTGGTGATTGTAACAAAAAAATTATTAAAAATCAGATAAAGCACTTCAAAGAATAAGCACATACATATTCATTTTTAAAAGTTCACATCTTAAAGTTAGTCTTATTTTTTTAGCTTTAAAACAAAAAGTTAAGGTTAAAAATTGAACCAAATCTATTTCAACAGAAATATTTCACTAGTCAACAAATCTATTGATTTTCTTAAATTTCCTAATAAAATTGTTTCCTGCGATCACTAAAGTGCATATATTGTTTTTTTTTTTCTGAAATTTTTTCTAAGAGATAATTTTAAAATTTATTACAAAAAATTTAAAACGGCTAACCTTATCAAAAATAATAACACACCTGCAAAATCAAAACCACAAAGGACCAACTTTATTTACAAGTTCAAATGCCCCTTAAGGAACAGTTACTAATCAAAGCAAACTCATAAATAATTACATCAGTCACATACTTATCCAGAAGACTTACATTACACCAATCTGACCACAGCTCCATGAGGACTCATTTAAAAAACACACAAAAACCTACCAGACACTATATGAAATATACTAGTAGAAAATACAAGCATAATAACCACAACCACATGTAAAAAAAAAAAAAAAATAATGGAAGCCCTAATAATAAAAAGAAAAAGCCAACACTCAATAACATTAACTATAAACACAGCCACAATGTGCTGACTGTATTTGGAAAATAAAACAACCCTATAATTCTAGATACATACATAACACAACCCATACATTCAGTTAAAAGTAAAATCAAATCATACTTGAAAGCTCTTGGAAATGCAAAACTTTTGAACAGTTTTTACACACTTTGTTTTCCAGAAATTAAAACACTTGTACAAAAACAAGAAAAATTAAATAAAAAGCTTAATCACTGTACCTTGTCAGTCGTCTTTAACAAAAGATGTATAAAAGAGGGATTGCTATGCATATATATTTTACACATAAATGCTATTTTTAGTGGATACTTGTATTCGAGTTGATGCTCTGTTTATTTATAAAACAGTTTAGTTTAGTATACTGATCTGAATATTCAAGAAATCTTAGAGAGAAAAATACGTCCTCTCTGGCAGGACTCAAACTTTAATTGCTCTAGAGGGAACTGTCATTAGATTTGATGTGCTTTGATCTTTATAGCTACAGAGTGTGTTGATGGCCAAGCAAAACTGAATAATGTCTTTAAACACAGATTTTTCTCTGACTCTTGAAATAGGATGTGAAACTGAGCAGATATGTCTAAATGTTATACTGTACATATGGACAATAATGGGTATATCCCAATCCTTATAAATGCAGTGGAATATACTGTGTGTTGGATTCACTTGCAATTCACTTCTAGCTCACCACTAGCAGTTGATTACTTACTACATGCCGCTGGCAAATCTTATATGTTGTTTCTGTTATCTTCATTTTGGTTATTCTTATTCAGTAAACTTTCCCTAGGTTACAACATTTTAGCGATGAGGATTGGCCAAAATACAACATTATGGCAACAAAGATTTACCCAAAATGTCACTACTACAACATTTTAGCGACAAGAATTTGGCCAATCAAGTAAACGTCACTAGTACGACATTTTAGTTTCGAGGATTTGGTTAGAACTCACGGAAACATTCACCAGTACAACATTTGGTGAACAAAGATATCGGCAAAATCTCTCGATAACAATTTACTAAGGCTTCATTGGTGAAAAAAAGAAAAGAAAAAAAGAAAAGTTTTTCTAACAACTATGTGGATTTGTACTAAGTTGTGCAAAATACAACAGTCACGTCATGAAAGGTATGTGAAATTCAAGTTTACAAAATTCATGTATTGTTGAGTGTGTTTCTCACTGTAAAAGTATTACATAGGAATACTTAAAGTGTTTTGACAAACAGTTGTGTAAAAAAAAAAAAAAAAACTTTTGTGTTTCAGATAAAATTCAAAAATAGAGGATTTTAAAATGATACTACTAGAAATAGTCAAATGGCAAGATGAAAAAAACTTGTTGAAATGTTGATAGAACAACAGAAAATGTCCACGAGTAATAAGAACGGATATTCAGAAGTCACTATCATAAATGCAATTGCTGAATTTCATGCCAGAAGAGGAGGTAACTTTTTTGTTGTATTTCCGTAGATACGAAAACTTGTACAAGACAAACTGTGCTAACAGGTCTGACAACACTAGGCACTGTTGAACTCATTAAGTTTGTAAATTACATATTATGGAAAAAAACACTAGTGACCCAACATTTAAACAAACGGTTACTTTACTTTCGGAAGCTTTCAGCCCGAAGACGTCTGTTCCGTGAAAGATGGAAATGTATGAACTTAGTAAAAAAGGAAGATGATGATTTCACAATGTTTGCAAGCATTGTGAATGAAAATTCTGAGAAGTTGAAACTGGCAGAATTAAGCGCTGAAAATTTTAAATGCCTGATATTTGTTCAAGGGTTGGTGTCAACAAAAGATGCTGAAAGAAGGATTTTAAATAAACTGGAAAACGAACCTAATCTAACTTTGCAAAACCTAGCAGAAGATTGTCATAAAGATGGCAAAGATATTGAAATAAGTGGAGTGTTGTATATTAAAAAAACTGAAACAAAGTGAAGAAGGAAAAAAACATTAGTCCTATCCTTTGTTACACATGTGGAGAACTACATTGGTATAAGGACTGTCCTTACAAAAAGAAAGGTTTTTGGTGTGGAAAAAAAGGACATAAAAAAAAACCCACTGTAAGATAAAATTTAAAAAAACGAGTGAGGAATTACATTAAAATTACTAATATAGATAAATCTGATATAAGAAAATTTGTGCAGGTAAAAATACTGAACAAAAATGTCAAATTGCAGTTGGAGTGTGGATCTGATTTAAGTATAATAAATGTTTATACATGGAGAAAATTGGGTAAAACAATGTTATGGGTTACAAAAGCACAAAAATGCTCGTAGTGTTACAGGACAGAAAATAAAATTTGAAGGGGAATTTATGACAAATGTAACGTTAAATGATAAAACCTTGAAGTGAAGAGTTTTTGTCATGAAAAATATGAATACCTTTTTTTTGGAACAGACTAGATGGAGCAGTTTAAATTATGGAACAGTTTGATCAATTCGTTCTGCCAAAAAGTAAAAGGTCTTACTAACAAAGCAGAAAATTTAAAGGAAGAATTAAAAACTAAATTCCTAGAGGTATTTTCTGGTGGGTTAGGCAGGTGCAAGAAAATGAAAGCTAAATTGAAGCTAAAAAAAAATGTACAACTGGTTTTCAAAAAGAAAAGCAATGTACCATTTGCATTATTAAAACAAATTGATAATGAGTTTGATAGACTCGAAAAAATGGGCGTTTTATCGAAGGTGGAATATAGTGATTCGGCTTCACCAACTGTATATATAAAGAAAAAGTTGAAAGAGATATGTGTCTATGTGGATTTTTCCATGAGCTTAAATGATGCCCTCTATAATTATCATCCACTTCTGAGGTTGGAAGAGGTTCTTGAGGAACTTTTTCCAAAATCGACCTAAGTGACACGTATCTTCAAGTAGATGACGAATATTCAAGTTTATTGACCATAAATACACATTGAGGGATATATAAATTTAAATAAAATAGCTGGAGCAACCTTTATGCCTTTCGGCATAAAGGTTGCTCCAGCTATTTTTCAGCAAGTAATGGACATGATGCTGAGTGGACTTGACTTTGCAGTCGCTTATCTTATTTTGCTGAAAAGTGGACATCCAGAAGAACAGAAGAAAAATGTTTTGGCAGTTTTCAGAAGAATTCAGGACTGTGGATTCAAGCTGAAGGATGAAAAATGTGAATTCTTTATGGACAAAATTAAATATTTAGGTCAAGTAATTGACAAGGGTAGGAGACCAGATCCAGCACAATCCAGTGCTATAAAAGACATGCCTACTCCAGAAAATGTCAGTTTCCTACAAAGTTTCCTGGGGTTAGCAAATTATTCTAAAGTATTATGCATTGTTTGTGTGCTCCGTTAAATGAGCTATTGAAAAAAAGACTCTAAATGGGTTTGGATGATGGAGTGCCAGGAAGTATTTGAGAAAATTAAAGAAATGCTAACGTCAGACTTGTTTTTGACACACTACAATCCAAAAAAAGAAATAATTGTAACAAGCGATGCTAGAGGGTATGGTATAGGAGTCTGCATTATGCATAAACTTGAAGACTGCTCGGATAAACTGATTGCATACACATCCAGGATGCTTTTTCCAGTCAAAAAAATTATTCCATGATAGAAAAAGAAAGTTTAAAGATTGTCTTTGCCCAGAAAAAAATTTCACAGATTCATTCATGGGAGAAGTTTTACTTTACAAACAGATTACAGACCATTGCTATTTATGGGTTCAAAAAAGCAATATAAAATTGACAGACAACAGAAAACTTTTTGTATCACTACACATTTTCAAATGTAACCAGGGTAAATTTAATATCATGCCGATATATCAAATAGACAATTACTCGTACCTACAAATACAGGGAAAAAACTTTATAAACAAATTTAAACCCGAACTAAATAGATCATAACCCCACACACAACATGCACACAGGGTGACCAAATACAATGATCAAATCACTCACATACATGAACGCACGCTCATATACGGGAGACACAAGATATATATATATATATATATATATATATATATATGTATGCATACATTTATATATGTATATGCGGATGTTGACAAAACAGGGGAACTACTCACGAGCACACATCCAAACCCCACACAACTTAAGAAGTGTGTGTGTGTGTGTGTGTGTGTGTGTTGGTTCCATGTAGCTTGGGAAGTATGTGTGTATGTACTGATTCATTGTGGTGGGATGGTGTGTATGTGTGTATATGCGTGTATATGTACAAATGAGTTTACTAATTCCTCGTAGTAAGACAGTATATGTATGGAGGGGGAATATATGCACGCATATATACGCGCATGCTAACAGAAACACACAAAAATGGAAACAGATCCAAGAACACATAAGGGTCAGTAAAACATTAAAAGATAAAATGCCGATAACTAATTCATCATTTCGCTTGGACCAACCTTAATTGTTTTATGACCCTTTGCGCAAAACTCTTCATTGCCAATTCAAGAAAGAAATTCAGATTACTAACACAAAAACAGAGAATGTTTCATATTGAGAATATTTAACATTGAACATAAGGAAAAAATTAATTATTTTTAATAATATGTGGAAATCTCTGCTTTTACCTGAAGACGGTCGCGAGACCAGAAACACGTGTCGTAAAATTATGTAAAACAAAGCATAATATTTTTTTCTAAATAAATCCACATTACAACCAAAAATGTTTGCGGCACCTCTCTTCTCTTTTTAATATACATACATTTCTCTCATTGGAACCACTACAACCTCTTTCTTTTATTTATATATATATATATATATATATATATATATATACACATACACACACACACACACACACACACATCATTTTATTTGTGAGCATACTAAGAAGTAATTGCATATATCAGGAAAATATAGTTGTCTTCCCCTTAATTCATGCACAACGAGAAGAAAAAATTTTTTATTTGTGACAGGATTTCTTTATCAGGTTATGTCTGTCATTCATCTTTGTTACATACAAAAACTATTGTCCAAGATATATGCAGGTCAATAAGAACATGTGGACAGCATGAATAAGAAAAAATAGATAGAATATTTAAACTATTCAGTTTTGAATCATTAAATCAGATACAGTTTCCTCTTAACACTAGCATAAATTAATAAATATTTTACATTTGTAATCCTAGAATATGATAATTCAATGATTATGTTAGTCATATTTTTTTTTTGCAAGCCATGTCTAGACATACTGTCATGTTTGTCTGGAATTATATTAAATCAAATAAATACACAAAAAAAAATTCTTTTCATGTCAAGTTTGCCTTTTCTACTAAATATCATATAACAAAAAACAGTATCAATAGCACAGAAAAAATATCTTGGAAAAATGCTGTAAATCTTTGTGAGTTGAGATCAAAACAGATCGCAAAAAGATTATATAATTAAATGTATGGCTCAGATATTTTATAGAAACTTTACTTCATATAGAGATGTTCCCATGATATATTGTATATTCTAATGAAAATTTGGGAATTTTTTTTATTTGCATGATAATATTAAAACTTTCTAAAGTTCTAAAGGTATAATTTACAATGCATAAAAAGAGTGGTGGATAAATATAAATAATAAGAATTAAAACTAACTAAAGCACATTCCTAGGACAACAACCTGAGATAAATATCTAAGAGTAAACATTTTAGCAATGAGTCAATACTTTAGTTATTTCGCATACATATTTGACATAAAAAAAATATTTGCATATAAAATAGCAGTGAACAAACAAAATACTGCTAGAAAATCATTATTCATAAGGATGATGAAAAGAAAACCTTCGGTTAAGATTACTAAAATTACTAGACTCATACGTTATTCAGTTATCACGTATGAAATTTTAAAAGAAATTATGTGAGCAAACAAAAATGCCAATAAACTACTGGATTCTCCTCATTGAAATAAACAAGAGCTTTACATATAGTGTCTTTTTAAGAAAAAGAAAAAAGATTTTGATAGAAGTCACTTTAGATAATAATGAGGATAATAATAATAATAATAGTTATAAAACATCAAGGTCAAAATGGCAGCTGTTGTCCAAAATGATCAAGTCCATTGTTAACTGGGGCAAAAGATGGCTTGTTAATTTTAACTCTTGCAAAACTGAACTTCTCTCCATTAACTATCTGATAGGCCCCTTGCTGTCTTCCATCAGCATGGCTGATGCTAACCTTCAGGAAAGTGACCCATTGTGCCTTCTTGGGCTCACGTTCTCACTTGTGGAATTCCCATCAGGCTCTATGCTTTCCAGTCAACTTTAATTTGCAAAAATTTAAATGCAATCTCAATCACTATCTACTGTCCTCCTGATTACTCTCTTCTCTTTCTGCTCCTCATTATTACTTCTGTTTCTAATTCTTCCACATCCTTTAACTCTGTTTTATTGGCATTATTACCTTGCTTGGAGTGATACTGACAAAAAAAAAAAAAAGTAGTCTCAATATTCAACACAATTCTCATGCTCTTCTTTCTACTGATACAGCTATTCAAACATTGTTTTTAGTGGATACCCATGTTTGAAATAAACACCTAGTTTTTTTTTTTAAATTTTAAATAGTGTGTATAATGTCTACTCTACCAGCCTGTGCAGTCAAGAAACAATAAAAAAAAAAAAAGTTCTCTCTGGCAGGCTTCAAAGATGCATCCACCTTTGTAGGAGAAACCACCATCTGATCCAGTGTGCTTTAGAGTGCTTGTCTACAGATAGCATAACAGTCCTTCAAGGTTGTATTTTTCCTTTTCAGGAATGCACTGTCCAGATTTTCTTGAAAGCCCATATCTGCTCAATATCATAGCCGAAACATAAACAAAGCAATTTCTAAAGAATTAATGAATTTATTTTTAATCTAATATTTTTATTACTTGAAATGTTATTTTTAGTGCATATTCATGTGTGAAATAGATGCCCCAGTTTTTTATTTTAAACAATGTGTATTATATTTGGTCTATCAGTCTGCACACCCGAGAAAAATTAATAAAGAAAATGTGTGTGTGTACACACACACACACACACACACACACACACAATATACTTTTGATAAATTAGAAGCATATATTGATATATTGTTTAAAAGTTATGGGAATTGAGTTTTCAATATCTGGATATTGGAAAAGAGCATTCAATATCCAGATTATTTGTAGATATAAACAGTGTGGATATAGAAATCAACATTGCAGGGTCTGATCACTTAAGGTGTGAAACTACCAATCACTATGCAGTGTTGATCCATGTGGGATTATGTTCCACAAATTAGCAGTTGATTACTATAGTATTAGTTGTAATCTGACTACCTGAACACTAACAATTTAATCTACTTGAAATGTACAATAGTTTTGCGTAGACATTTTATTGCTTCTATAAATGTGTAATAATAAAGGTGGTCTCCTGCATGGCTATCACTAAAAGACCAGAAATTTTAATTATTTTTCAGTATACATGATGCCTGGATAAAAATATATTGACAGAATAAATACTGAACATATATTTTTTAAAGATGAAGAATATGAAAAAGTTAGTAATTATGATAAAAAACAAATCTATACAGATGTTGTGCACTAGATGGTCAATTTGGTTAAATTATATAGATATATAAAAAATTAGCTTTGTTTTACAACTGGAATTGCTATTGAAAACCATAGCACATCAGATAAGGGGTATGCCTTATAGCTCTTCACTGGAGGCAAATTGGTTCAAATTCTTAGCAACATTATATATATATATATATATATATTTTGCACACACTAAACATTTTATGTTAGAAAAAAAGGACACCAAATTTAGCTATGTTCATTAATAACTGTACTTTGCATATTGTAATATAAAGGCATTTTGTCTAACACGATTGTTTTTTTATTTTTTATTTCTTGTTCTATTTTCTTACTCATTTAATACATTGCATGTTTATGAATGCTATAAATTTAATAAATGTTATTATTGAATTAATTCTTTTCTAGTATTGTCTGCTTTAAATACTTAATCTTTTAGTTGTAGTCAAATAATCTTCATTCATGAAGTATCTGATAATCTTATTTATCATATAACAGCTAATAATAATAATAAATCAAACCAAATTTTAAAATAACATTAATCTTGTCAAGCATGACATTATTATTGATAAAGTAAAATAAAATACTAGAGAAAATGAATCTCAAAAAGTATTTTGTTCAAAAACACACTGATACATTGCGACAGAGAAATATATATCTGAGAACAAAGTTCACATGTAACAGATACATGTTTTTTGCTGGCTAATAAGATATAGATATTTTAAGCTGAAAGGAAATAGAGTATATTTAATAGCAATATCTATAGTAATCTCTTTTTTATCTTATCTCCAGTTACCCAGATTTTTGTTCATAAAATTGTCTCAACCTTTTGCATAAGGTAAAAAAAACAACAGGTCAGAGTAAGCTGGTATTCCTCCAGATTTATACTCTTAAAGATTTTGGATTATTTACAATTATAAAATACTTAAAAAGGAGTTTATAATCAGAAATAAAGAAAGGAAAAACAAAAGATCCTAACTTTACATAAATAATTTTGACAGGGTTTTTATCAAAATTTACTAATCATATTTGTTTATGCATAAATAAAAAAATACATATCAGTATCAAAAGAGCTGTGCTTACAATCAACACTATGTATAAGCAACTGACAGAAGTACTGATCTATGATGACTTGGTCCACAGGATTTGGTTAACATGACAGCAAAAAGATTCCTTTATACTGATGGTAAATTGGTAAATACTGTTTCTGTCAAAGGTAGGTCTGACCCTTTTGTCGCCCAAAAACGCATAGCATGAAGAAAAAAGGCAATTTAAGGTTTTTTAATAAAAACAAAATTTTATCGTGAAAAAGTTTATTATTACGATTAAAGACCAAGGTATTTTTCAATTATTTTAAAAGTTTTTTTCATTTTCAGCATGTTTTAAATTTAGGTTGAAAATCTTGTTTTTTTTTAGGTCAAAAATTAGGTAATAATTAGAATTACTTGTTTTTCACTGTCTTCAGTTGAAAAAAAAAAACACATTGATTTGGAAAATCTTGCAAAAATCAAGTACTAGTTGGATTTAATGAAACCTTCAGAACTTATTCACAAATGAATGAAATTATTTTAGAAATGTTTGTCTTTTTGAAAGTCATGGTATAAATATTTTTTTTTTTTTATATATGTTACACCCCTTGAACTTAATATTTTATGAAAACTTCAAAAATTTATTTTTGCAACCTGAATTTTTTTTTTTAATTAAATGCACAAGACTCTGAAGATTCTATATCATCAATTTTTTTGGTAAAAAAATGCGCAAAATTGTCCAAACTTCAATTGTAAAAATACAAAACCCAATAAAACTAAGACAATATTTAATTAAAAAAGCTTTTTATGACTTTTCTGAATAACATATACTAAGGTAATTTTTATCTGAAAGAAAAAAAAAAATTTTGATGAAAAATGAATTTTTACAATAATTTTTTTTTTTTTTCTATTTTAAATACACAATATGACAAAATGTTATATATTTTAAAATTAAGTTTCTTTATGCAACCTTATGGAAATGACATATTATGTTCTCTACTTTTTAAAGATCATAAATTTGAAACCTCATTAAAATCTGACAACCGTTGATATTTTTAAAATAATTTTTTAATATTCCAAAATTGTATTTAAAATCGTCTCCAACGAAAGTATGGATGCACAGCTTTGAAATAATGTCATATGAGGTAGACTTGTTTCTCTTGATAGAAGCAAGTTCTTTTTACTTCAGAAATTGCTTTGCCTTCATTCAGTTAACAACACAGCAAAGTTTGAAATTGATTGCATAGCATTTCAATGTTAATTTTATTAATAAATAAAATATGTATAAAACTCCCATGACTGCCATATCCCAAGTATTAATAAATAGAAAAAAAGTCTGCCTTAATAAAAAGAAATAAAATCTCATTTCATTAAGTTAACCTGTTTCAATTATGAAATTTAATGGTGTTTCATGTAATTTTTATATTCTCAGAAAAATATTTCATGACAAATAATACAACTCAATTTAAAAAAATGTTGTTACCGTTTTATTTTTTTACTTGTAAAATTTGATTTTTTTTCATAATTTAAATGTTATTATCAGTGCAGAAATTTTTCCTCAAATGTAAGGTTAAAAAAAAAAAAAAAAAAAAAATTTGAAAGTGATTTTTTTTTTAATTTACTAACCAGGTTCACTTAAAATTAGAACGAATTACATCACTTCTGCGCTACTGTACGATAATTTCTCCTAACGTAAGTTGTCAATATATTGACGTACATCAATTAACACCCCTCAAACACGCACCTAAGCAAGCACCACGGTTGGAAATATCTCTATTAAAAAATTTTCTGCTAAAAAAGTAAGTAATGTTTGTTTCAAATTACATTAAGTATACTTTAATCATTCTAAATTTCCTAAGATAACAAAAGAAAAAGGTGTAACTGAATTTTACATGATTTTTTTGATACATTTGATTTTTGTTTAAAAACTCTGGCAGAACTGGCTGATAGTATTGAATTTATGAAATTTTTTTGATTCGAGAAAAACAAGATTTTTAAGTAAAATTTTTAACATTTATAGGAAGGATTAAAAAATCTGAAAAAATATTCAGAAAATACTTTGGTCTTCCCTCTTTAATACTAACATAAACATTTACACATTAAATTTTTTTTATCAATTTGGGGACCTTTTTCTCCAGGGTATACCATTTTTTTAGTGTTATATGGCAGACCTAGATCTCATTCTGAAATGTAGTCCTACATTTTAGACTAAAGGGAAAAAAATGAAATTTATAAGAAATATCTATTTTACAATCATTGCTGTCAGTTAAAATTTGTTATGTTTGATATATAAATATCAGTTGAGGTATTTTAAATATTGAAATATGAAATATCAACTGTTCAGTGTCAGAGCAGTATTTTAAGAGAAAATAGTATTAAATTATATTCCAAATATAGATAAAAAAAATTGTTCTAATGAGATTAGAAAGAGACAGCTCTAATTCAAAATCTATAAACTTTATAGATGTCATGATGCAAACTATATAACTACCATTTTTTTTTTTTTTAACTCAAAACATTGGAAAAGTATTTTTAATAAAACCAGATTAATATTTCTTTTTAGTTAGCTATGTAACAAATGAAAATATAGTGAAATATTTTTTTACAAAGATTTAGAGTACTTTTCATTAGAAATATGTTGACTAATAGTTAATTTGGGGGAATAAAAAAAAAATCTTAGTCTTTATTGATCAGGAATTTTGAGTTATTGGAAAAATTCAACTTTACTTATCAATTGTCAAGTTGTTCAGGGTTCATAAATGACCATTGATAGATGAAAGAATCTGAGCAGGTGCTAACTGTGATTGAATAGAATAGACATTAAAGATAACTGATTTTTTTTCAAAAAAGGTTAAATCAAAACCTGTTTGCTTATAAAGTTGATAATTTGGTTAATTTTTACCAAATAAGACAGCATGTCAATTGATAGTGAAAACAGTATAACAATTGATGAAAAAGCAAAATGCAAGTAGTAGTTTAGTAAAAGAAATAAAATCACTAATATTAATTATGCCCAAATTCTAAAAAACAAATCATAACTTCCAAGAGGATTACACTCTTCTATCTATTCTACCAGTCCAGAAACTGATTTATTTTACTATTAAATACATGTATTTAGATGTTGACAGAATTTAAGTTTACAGTGAGTGTTCTGATTAGTTGACATAATCCCTGGTGCTGAATGGACAGTGCTAAATCTAGACACAGGTCACATCAATTGCTAGTAACAAGGTGACAAAAATTAGGTTAATTTCTACTGAGTTCATTCAAGGTTTCTAAAGATGGAACAGAAACCTGATAGAGCTTAATGACAGAAATACAGGTTTTAAATCCATTTGTCATCCCCTGCTGAGACATTTTTAAAAAAGTTGGGGATAGCAATTTGTATTAAGAAAATAAAGTAAAACAAAAAAAGAAAAAGAAAAAAAGCAACTCATTAACCAAATTCTAAAATGAGGTATATAATTTAAGCTTTGATCAATTCATTTTTTCATGTTGTTAAATTAGGTATTGAAGTTTTATCTATCAATCTGCACATAAATGTGTGTTACCACACAAATTTAATATGTAACAGCCTTCTAAATAATTACAGGTGATTTTCCAAATTCCAAGCATATTAAAATCTTGTTTGTATACTCAGAGAATTTTTGTGAACATATATCTATAATGCTCATTTCATTGTAACTGTTCAGTTTACATCATACTGAAAGCTAAGTGATATTATTTAAATAGCTTTGTCAGTGAAGAAAAAAAATTTTAAAAAATAAATTTTTGTTTTAGTTATAAATTATTTAATACCAGATTACCTGTTTGAAAATTAGAAGAGAAAAAAAAAATTATTTTTGTCAAAATCAATAAAAATAGGATGTTTTTTCAGTTCATTTAAAAATATCTGTTAAATTATATTTTTTTTCAATTAAAATTCCAATGTGCATGTATTATTGAAAATTGAGATCTAAAGAGAAAAGAAATAAAATCAATACTATTGCCAATCTCCTTCCTCTGAGCTTCACTTCTCCATCATTTTAGCCAGAATTGATAGTCTAACAAAATTGCCATTCCTCCATACAGTCTATAATGGGTGTTAAATGTTGGTAATTATTTTGTGCGCTTGTTATGGGCCTTTTAGCCAAGTCTTTTCTGTTTCTCATATTAGCAGTTTATGGATTTGATAGTTATTCAGATGAATTGTCTGGCTTAGAAATGAAGAGAGTCGGCCAACTGACAGAAAGTTAAAAAAAAAAAAAAAAAAAAAAAAATGAAAGTAATTTCTGACACAAAGTGCTTTAGATTTAGGAATCAGTGAAGGAACTATTTGTATTGCTTGGTTATTAAAGATATCAAAAATACAAAATATACTATGAAATTTTTTTTTTTTTTTAATGGTATAACAACAGGGTCTACATTTAGCAGGTGTTATGCTAATGAGCATAAATTATAGTATTTCATTATGAAGACACACATGAAATTAGATTAAAAAAGTAACACTGCTAATTTTATCAAGAGTGATCTAAGGTCAGATCAAATCCATTTATTTAATTAGAAAAAGGTCCTCAAAGGGTATTCCAAACAGAAAATCCTAGTAACTACATTGTGTATCAAAATTGTAGGTATGTAATAGACTGATTCGTTTTCTACAGTTTATCAGGTTTAAATAACCTGATAAGCTGTAGAAAACGAATAAAAAACATTTAGATTGTAAGAATTTTTGTTTTTGGAGATAATAATTTAGTGATATCAATCTTACTAAGTAACTCATAGCTTTGGGAGAAAAGGCTGATTCATATCTTTCCCAAGGTTATTTGCATACAAGTGAATATAATGAGCCATTATCAATTACACCACCTGCACATCCAAGCTTGCAGCACCTGATATTCCCAAGCAGTCACCCATCTAGGTACTGATCAGGACTCGGCTTTGCTTAATTTTGGTAATCATATGAGAACCAGTGTTTCAACATGATGTAGCAGTAAGCCAAATGTAGGAATACATTCATATGTACATATCAAGTTCACTAAGTGACATTAAACACTTTTTTAAAACAACTGCAAAGAATGATGACTAACTTGATAATCAAGCTATAGAATTTGTTCCTCACTAAGTGTTACATAAAAATAACTTTATAACAAAGTTGGCTGAGTTCAACAAATATCTATTTATACTTCATTTTCTGAAGGTTTCTACTCTATCAGTCTCATTTATTCAGTATTTTGTTAAATTCTCAGTATTCAGCTTTTCATTTCAATTCCTCTCTCCCTCCAGTATTATCTTTATTAATTGAAACTGTTATGATGTTGATTTGGGGTTAATAAAGACAAACGCCAAATAACACGTAACAATAAAAAGGGGTTTATTCGGTTGGTAAGTAGGTACAGAAATCGCCTGAGTAGTCTATAACTAACTCAGCCAAGAACTTCTCCGACTGTCTTTTGACATACCACTATTTAACGTCTTTGTTTGTAGACAAGTTCATCTTCAAGAGGGGTGGTAGGTTTCCTACACAACACCTCCCCCTTGAGATTAATTCCGGAGGAATTAATATCTTTTCCTTTTCGGATCTGGACTTAAACGTTCCACCCGAGTTCTTTTTCTTTTGCTTGTCCTTCTTTGGACAACTGTTTCCGGCAATGGTGGAGTTGGTATATCAAATAAATCATATAATACCTCCATTGGTTCTTCATTTTCTTTACCTATTTTTTCGATGATTCTTTTCCTTAATTGGTTCAAATGTCTTTTGTGCATCCATTTTTTACTTCTTATGTGCAACATTTTACCAATTCTTTGCGTTACCACTCCATCTTGCCAAAATTCCTTCCCATTTTTGTAATTTTTAAAAAAAACTATCTCCCGGCCTGAAATATTTCATATTTTCCTGATGCGTTTTGTTCTGGTAACTCTTTTTTCTTTCCGGCAGCAGCCTATTGAACACAGATGTAATTTTTTTAGCAAACATCAGTTCAGCTGGAGACATCCCTGATATTGCGTTTGGATTTGGTGTTATTCTGTATATACTTAAAAACTGCTGTATATTACCATCATCTGTATTAGTATCATTTGTTTTTTTAAGGGCTCTCTTGAACGTATCAACAAACCGTTCAGCCTGTCCATTTGACCTAGGATGGTACGGTGAAGTCGGGATGTGGTCAAATACCAGAGTCTTACAAAACGTCTTAAATTCACTTCCTGTGAATTGAGTTCCATTGTCTGTGACAATTTTTTCTGGTACTCCAAACCATGCAAACAGTTCTGTAAGAAAATCTTTTGTTACAGAAGCAGTTGGTCTTTTGCACTTAAAAACCTCAGGCCACTTGGAATAGCTATCCACAACTACCAAGTAAAAATTACCATTCATGGGTCCAGCATAATCTATGTGGAGTCTGGTCCATGGAACATTTGTTTTTGGCCATGGTGTGTATTTTACTGGCGGTGCTTTAAGCTGCCATTTGACACCCTCTACAAGTTTTAACTACCTGTTCAATGTCTTTGTCCATATTTGGCCAATAAACGTAACTCCTCATCAGGGCTTTATAGGTCCAATACCAGGATGCCCCTGATGAAATTCCTTCAAAATCCGCTTTTTTTAGTGCAACCGGTATCATGACCCTTCCAGCATATAACAGCACTTCATCACATATTGAATATGCTGGTGAAGAAGTTTTATACTTTTCTGAAGTTACAACTTCTTTCATTTTTTTAATAAAATGTCGTTTTTCTGATTTTAATTTTATTTCATCTAATGTCACCGGTAATTCTTTTTACTGTGTTATGCATTACTTCCACCAATTCATTTTCTGCTTTGTAACGACGCTATCACCGTATCTTCTAGCGGTTCCGAAGACATTGGGATCAGCCTAGATAAACCATCAGCATGGCTTAAATTTTTCGATGATAAAAATTCCATTTTGAAATTGTAATTCAACAAAATGGTTCCCCCATCGTTGCAAACGGTTTGCCGTATAGTAGGTATACCCTTCTTCAAACCATAGATTGAAAGCAGCGGGCGATGGTCAGTCTGCAATATAAACCTTCTTCCATGTATATACTTATGGAATTTTTTACAAGCATAGATGATAGCTAAGCTTTCTTTCTCAATTTGAGAGTACTTCTTTTCTACGGGTAATAATGTCCTTGATGCATGTGCCACTGGACAGATTGCCGTCTCTGAATTTATGCAAAATTACCGCACCTATTCCGTACTCGCTTGCGTCCGATGACACTATAATTTCCTGTTTAGGGTCATAATGTGTTCGTGATAATTCCGACGTCAAAATATTCTTTATTTTGTCAAACGCCTTCTGACCATTCCCACTTTGCTCCCTTTTTAAGCAATTTATTTAATGGAGCCGTAAGGCTGCACAAATTAGGAATATATATCCCATAATAGTTAGCAAGTCCTAAGAACGCTTGTAGCGTTATTACATTTTGGAAGATGGCATGCTTTTGATCGCTTCTGCCCTCGCCGGATCTGGTCTTCTTCCATCAGAGTCTATTATCTGCCCCAAAAACTTAATTTCACTCATAAAAATTCACATTTTTCAGCTGCAAGTTTGAATCCATATTCTTCAATTTTTTCAAAAACCTTATTAATATGTTCCAAATGTTCATTTCGATCTTTACTTTTTTATCAAAATATCATCAAGATATGCAATGGCGAAGTCCAACCTGCCAGCGCAGTGTCCATAATTTGCTGAAAAATACTAGGGGATACTTTCAAACCAAACGGCAAACAGTTAAATTTGTATAAACCCTTGTGTGTATTGATAGTCAACAATTTAGAACATTCTTCATCCACTTTCACTTGGAGATAGGCATCCGATAAATCCAATTTAGAGAATATTTTCCTCCACTTAAACTTGCAAAAATGTCTTCTGGTGAAGGCAAAGGATATGTGTGGTCTTTTAAGCAATCATTTAGACCCCGAGAGAAATCGGCACACATCCGAATTTTATTATTCTTTTCTTAACATATACAACAGGGCAGGCCCACTCTGAAAATTCAATGCGTTGAAATAACTCCTAAATTTTCAAGCCGTTCCAATTCTTTTGTTAATCTGTTCCAAAACACCAAATGGCACATTTCTTTTTCGCTTGAAAACAGGTTTTACATTTTCCTTCACTTCAAATTTTGCCTTCGCCTTTTTGCAACATCCAAGACCTTCTGAAAATACTTGTGGAAATTTTATTTTCAGATCTTTCAACAAATTTTCTGTAACCCGATTTTTACATTGAGAAGAAACATTAACTCTATTGCAAAAAGAATTTATAGCGAGTTCCCATAAATTAAACAGTATAATCCAATCTGTTCCAAACAAATGTGAAGCATTTTGTAGCACATACACTTTAGACTTTAGTGTCTTACCAACAAATGAAATATTACAAGAAAATTCACCTTGAAAATGCAATTTTCTTCCAGAAATCCCGCGAGCCACTTTTTCAGTCTTTTTAAGCAAAGGTCTGCCTATTTTAATCCATGTTGCTGTATTAATAATGGAAATATCACTTCCAGTATCTAGCTGTAGTTTAACATTTTTTCCATTAATTTTTACCTGTACGAATTTTCTTTTCTGCCCCTCCTCAATCTCCTGACGTGACAACACAATATTCACATCTTTTTCGACATAACTTTTTTTTTTTGCTTTTTACAATGAGTACTTATATGGCCTTTATTGCCACCACGAATAGCAATTTTGTCGTGAAAAAACATTCACTTTTAAAATGACCACCACCGCATCCAAAACACGTTGGTTTTTACCGTTTTTATTAACTATTCCTGTTTTTGGTCGAATAGCATGGACACGGGATATGTCTTTTTCTTCAATTTGGGTATTGTCATGTTTTAAGTTTTCAATCCTTTGACACTCTTCCGCAAAGTGATCTTGGAATCTTGTTCGAGTTTTGCCAATATTCAGGACCTTATGTCCTTATCTTTGCTAGAAGTCAAGCCTTGAACGAATATCAAACATTTAAATCGATCAATTGAAAGATCATGTAACATAAAACGGTCACACATTCTGTTAACATTTCCAGCATACGTAACAACATCCTCATCGTCACGCTTTACCATATTCAAACACGAGAAACGAGTGTTGAAACAAACTAACTTCGCCGCCAAAAAATACTAGATAAAGTATTAACAGTTTCTTGAAAAAGAAATGTCACTAGTTTTTCTTGGAAGGACAAAATTCATTATACTTATTATTTTCATCTGTACCCAACTTTTGTAAAAGTAAACTCACTTTTTGTTCATCAGTCCAACCATCACATTTTTTTTCCAAATATTGTTTCAAATCTTCTGAAATACGCAGGAAATGTTATTCCCTCCTCTGGGTTAAATTTGAACTCAGTAATAGAATTAGCAATACCTTCGGCCGTGAATGACGAATTTACTGGATTCTTAAGTAAAATTGCTTCATATAAAGCCTTTGTGTCATTTCGCTGCTGAACTTGTAAATCCAATAGCTGTTCCCGAAACAATTCTTATTGCAAAATTTGACTTTGCACTAGAGTTTTCGTTAATGCAATCAAATCTTCCATTATGCGTAATAGATTACACAAAACACTTTTCGAAAACAGTCAAAAAAGGGAAAAACACGTATATATCCAAACAATAAGTACAAGTCTTACTTCTTTTTGGCACGTTGAAATCCTATTTCTTCCTGAAGAACAAAGTTTGACGTATTGTTTTTTTTTTTCAGAGCGAGAAAAAAAAAGTTCATATAGTCCACCTAGAGTTGAAAAATTCTCCACTCAGCGTGATGAACGAATCTCTCGTCGCCACTGTTATGATGCTGATTTGGGGTTAATAAAGACAAACGCCAAATAACACGTAACAATAAAAAGGGGTTTATTCGGTTGGTAAGTAGGTACAGAAATCGCCTGAGTAGTCTATAACTAACTCAGCCAAGAACTTCTCCGACTCTGTCTTTTGACATGCCACTATTTAACGTCTTTGTTTGTAGACAAGTTCATCTTCAAGAGGGGTGGTAGGTTTCCTACACAACAGAAACATTGTCAACCATTATTATTATTAGTTTTGATTAGCAGTTACTGTCATCTTAATTTTTAAGTTGCTTTTGATTACAACTTACACTCAGACCATCCATCTATAGAAATAAAGACAGAGCATTGGTGAGATTCAAACTAATTTTCCCTCCAGGAAAGCCTGGTTGAATGCTCCAGCCACTTGAATTGCTAAGATATGAGAACTTATCCGATGAATTCATCACAATTTGTTTCTCCCAATTTCTTTCAGCAAATTGACTATAGTGTGAAACAAGATTTCAAAAAATGAGAATTCCAACATGATATTGTTATCAATCATCCCACAAAAAAAGAAAACTCTATTTCTGAATGTATTGTAATAGGAAGGAAGGGACCATCATTAAAAGAGGAAGATTTTTTTTTTTTTAAAGTAAAATTTACTAAATCTTGAATTACATCAAGAGAAAAGGCTTTGTGTTTGCATATTAATTACATTACAATTAAATAATTGAAAAAAACAAAATATTTTAACTTAAAGCAAAGCGAAAAATCAACTAATGAAAATCCATTAATATTTAGAGGATTGCAATGAAACTCAATGGGAGAAGTTAAAAGAAAAAAATTCTTTTCCTACATACATTGCTATATATATATATATATATATATACACACACAGGGTGTGATATAAATACTGTTACAAAAGAAAAAGATAACTACTGAAAAATTTATTATATCAGCATACAATTTTAAAACAAAGTAAGTATTAATCTGCTAAATAATACTAGAAAAATCTCATTCAATATGGTTCCCTTTGGTCTTCACCACACGTCAAAATCTTTTGGGAAAGTCATTGATGGTGGCATGCACAGTTTTGATGAGTATTTTGTCCTATACTCTCTTCAATTTTGTCTTCAGAATTTCAATACTGCGGTGTGGTGGAGTAGACAAAGCCTCACTTTCAACAACTACCTACAAACAATAGTCAAGAGCATTGATATCTAGTGATGAGAGAAGTCATTTGTTCTTGGTGATGAAGCTAGAATAACTGTCTCTGCACCACTGTTGTATTACAGAAGCAGTATGGCATGTTGCTCAGTCTTCCCTCATTCTGTAACTGATGCTGGTTTCTGGGTTCTGAGGCATTTTCCTGAAGCAACAGGAACTGATGACTTGTTGAAAGAAAACAATCATTTTAATAATTAAAAGGCTGCTCAACAGTGAACAGTTTCTCATCAGTGAAGATGATGCTTTGCAGTGTGCCATTACAAATCCCTCGCAGCAACTGCTTACTTCTTTGAAGCATCTTTTTCATTGTGGCTGCTTAAAGAAGTTATCTTTTGTTTATCTTGTAGGGTGACATCTCTAGATCATTTTAACACAGCCTCTCTCTGATGTTCCAGCCACCTTAGCCAATTTTCTCATTGACCTTGGATTACACCTGATTTTTTCACACACATGTTTAATGAGTTTTGGTGGAGGTGTGAGGACATTCTGATCTCAGTCTATCTTTGATGGAGGAAGTTTTGTTGTATCGATCAATTGTCCTTTTGATAAACATTCTATTGATTCCAAATTGTTTTCCAGCTTTAGAAATCTCAAGTGGAGTCAGTCTGTTTTCATGTTGCTCAATTATATAATTTCTTCTAATTTCTATAGACATTGTTGCCAGTAAATACTAAAACAATTTGAAAAAAAAACAACAACTTGTATATGCTGTTGGGCAAGTATCAAAACAAATAACAATGTAAGGACCAAAAACTTAAAAGTAGTATTCATTAGAAATTGTGTGACAGCATTGATGCTGCACCTATATATATGTATTTAGCCAGCAAATTTTCTTTTAGGCATGTCTGATTGAATAAATTAGAAACATTATGTCTGCTTATTTTTATTATAATCCTTTCATATTCATGAATATTTTCCCTATATTACAATTGAATAAGGCAAGAAATGCACTGTAACAGTGAGAATCACTTATTTCCCCAAGTACTTTCCATTTCTTTCTGAGATCATCATCAGGGGTGCAACTGGTAAGGCAAAAAAATTATGTGTAGCTATCCATTACTGAATTTTTTCTTTTGCGTTTAAATGCTACTGCTGACAGTTATGCTTTAGCTTTCATTAAAATGTGAAAAGTTATCCATTATGGAATTTTTTTCTTTCGTGTTGGAATGTCATAGCTGAGTGTCCATTAAAGCATGAAATCTGTTTATTTTATAGGCATTTTAGAACATTATTACAATATTTGTTGTTGATTCTATTCAGTGTTGGCTTCAAATTTTAAATGAAAATTGCTTCGAGGATCTGTAGTTTTAATTTGTTATTTTCTTGGTGTAGGATAGTTGTGTTATCAATCAGTATTTTCCTATGTGAATGTGGACAGGAATGTTGGTGTAAATGTCTTACAATGGACGAATGGTAAGATATGTGTAGAGTAAGACATCTTGATAATGTAGTTGTCATATATCCAATTCAGTAATGGATAGCTACACATAATTTTTGATTTACCATTTGCACCTCTGATGATGATCTCTGAAAGAGATGGAAAGTACCTAGGAAACAAAAGTGATTCTCACTGTTACATTTCTTATTCAATTGTAATATATCAAAAAATATTTGTGAATATGAAAGGATTATAATAAAAATAAGCAGAAATAATGTTTTATATATATATATATATATATATATATATATATATATATATATATATATATAATGTGAAAGTTAGAATCTTAAAAATCTTTTACTCATCAGTTCATAGCATAATTATTCAGTCAAAGCATTTTTCCTGACCTCCTTTAAACTTTCAAGTAAATTGTGCATGCCATTACAAGATATGATTTTGGTTTCAATTCAAGGTATTATTCAATATTCTGAAGTTTTTGACACTATTCACTGGACAAGGGATGTTGCACAGAGCCATACAAGAAATAATCTGATAATGGGTTTGAAAAATACATTGCAGGTGGAAGAAATTGTGTTTTAATTTCATGAACATTTATGGATCACATTTGCAACATGAGGAAAGGGTTGCCATACAGTAAAACTACTAGTCAACTTACTTGCCCAGTAAAAACTTTTTTTTCTGTTTTTAATGCGATTCAAACAAGTCAATTGCTCACTGTAGTAATAATCTGTCCAAGTTCCAACAATTTGTAATAAAAAAAATTCCTTTTGAATCCTGTCAAACACAGACAAGAGCTTTTTTTCTCTCACGGTAAGTTTTATTTAGAGTAAGATATTTAACTATCTGGGCCTGAGCTACATTTTTTTTATACTGGATTCTCATAATCCATTTTTCATTATGTAGTGATTATTTTATCCAAAAATTATTTTTTATGTTAAGTTAGAAGCAAAGGACAAGTAGTTAAACACTGACTAATACTCCTTTTCATTCTACTTGAGACTTGTAAATGTTGACATATGTGTAAGCAATAAAGAGCTGGGTAAATTTCAAAGACACTTCTAAAAATTACACTAACATTATGCAAAAGATGGCACTGAGAACTTTTGTATCAACCTTATATATATATATATATATATATATATATATATATATATATGACAGCAAAAATATATCATATAGCAACTAATACTGGGAGCTGCTTTCATCAACAGCAATAAGTGACTTCAGCTAACAATGATTTATATATTCATTTGTATATAAAAACAAAATGGTAAAGATTTTAATTATTAATTCATGAAAAGTTGCTTACCATAAGTTATTGCATTCACATCTTCCCTTCATTTCTGGTTAGAAATTTACCATTTTTAACCATTTAAAAATATATATCTTTTGTACTACTTATTGATTGAAACTTGAGTAATACAAGGCAAAGTTTAGCTAAAATCAGTGTAAACACAGATTTTGCATTTTCTATGTAAATTCAAAGTATATTTACTCATATTGGCTTCATAAATTAGGTAAAATTTACATTCTTTGCAGTTCTGAGTTTTTAAACCTCATCTCTCAAGTTTTAACTGGGATTTCATGAGAATTGAATTAATAGATTTTTTTTTAAGTAAAAGTCCTTTAGAGAATTTTTTTATAAGGAACTTAGGATTTTGACCAGTACTTGAGTTGATCCATTTTTGAACAGGAATTAGATGATTTAACACTTTCACTGCTACATGGTTGTAACATTGTTGTCTGGTTGTGCTGGCCTCTTTTGAGAAAAATTGCCATTTATTAGAAATAAATGACTATAAGGACAGAGTGATTTATCATGGGAACTGCCATTTTGGTTTTGAACATATAGCCTTCAATACAGACTAAGCTAAAGAATATTCCCAAAACAATAAAAATACATAACAAAACATGTCATATTCTAAGCTAATGTAGGTCTACACTGGTTTGGAAATAGCAGAGGTGCTAGTTAGTTTATAAACAGTGTCTTAAATAAGTGTATATATATAAATAAATATAATATATATATATATATATATATATATATAAACAATAGGGAATATAAGTTTCACAAGGACATCTAGAAAATTTGTTTGTATATATTAACAGTAGGGAATATATGATTCATGAGGAAAGTGTATATACAAGTTTTAAAAGGATGTATATCTTCAAAATGTGTGTGTTAACAGTAGGCAGTATAAGTTTCATAAGGACATGTCTTGAAAGTGTATATGTTAACAATAGGCATTATAAGTTTCAAAATGTATGTCTAAAATGTATATATTCATTGACAGTAGTTCATTTAAGTAACATCTGTAATGGATTTGGTTAAGATTTAACCAAATTTGAGTACAGTTGCTTATAAATGAGTTGCTTAAATCATTTACATGTCTTTCCTAATGTATTTACATGAAATAGCACTGATAGTTGGCAACTTAAAAATAATAGTTGCCAAGTTTTATTCCCTAACACATTAGACCATATCACAGTCCAGAAAATATGGCATAGTACAAAAAACTATTATATATTGGCATCATGTAATTCCTATTTGTCATGGCATTTACAAACATATACAGACACACATAAATTTAAAAATGACCTGTTATGCCCTTGTAGTTGTTTTTGTAGTACAACCTGTGTGGATTTTAGGACAAAGGCAAATATGCCAAACCTTTATGGAGCTAACTGTATAATTTGGAATATGACCTAACGAATATTTTTCTGTTGAAAATATCACTAGTAAATTCATAGACGACAAAAAAAAAAAAAGTTGGAAAGCAGTGTACCAAATAGTTTAGTCAATTCTATTTTTCTCAATTGTCATCTAGGTGAAAAGTTACTCAAGATACAACCTGGTAATTTGTCTGTGACTAATTAAGATTTGCTTGTAATTTCATTTATTAAATGTTACAGTTACTTCTTAATTAGGAATAGCTTACTCACCTCCACAGAGTTTCATGACAACCCACAGTTCTTCTTTCACAACAAATGATGTGTAATAAGCAACAACATTTTCATGTTTGCAATGACTCATTGCCTGAATTTCTTTCTGTGAAAATAAAAAAGGAGATCAAATATAAGATTTTTTTTTTTAAAGAGTACAATAAAAAGTCACAAAATAAATTTTTTTAATACCAAAGTAAAAATGTTTGTCCTTTAGACTTCAGATTATTAGTGCACCATAATTACAGGTTACTACATCCTACAAAAGTGTTTAAATCAGTTTAAACCTACAACTTGGCTGCATTTATCTTTTCTCCATCTATGTGGGTAGAAATTATAAGATTTCTAACTTTCTAAAGGCACCAGTGTTTAACAAGAGTAAGCAAGTATATTTGTTGTGTGTAAAAGTTCTCTGCACTCTTTTTCAGAAATTAGAGACTTGTAGTAGATGTTAAATCTTCTTGCTAGACACATGCATTGATAACCCTATCAACAGTAGCAACCCCTTTTCAGCTTTTAGGCATGCATAAAAAGAAAAAACTGGGAGCATATGTGCTATGCATCTCAAGAAGGTAGCTCTCTTTTTCTTTGGGCTGAGACTGAGATAAGATGCAAAAAACGGCACTCCTTTACTAGCCGAACATGGCTTAGACTATACACATCACTCACATTTTAACTCATCAACAGAGTAAATTCAACTTTTACTTCATCCTTTTTAAAGAGACTCCCTTAATAACTTGAATTTGCATCTTCTTTCAGGAATTATCCTCAGAATTTTCTCTACACAAAAATGTTCCTGATAGAATAAAATATTCTTTCTCATTTAGTTTTGCTGCTTTGTCTATTTTCCCAACCAATTCAACACTTAGTTTTTGTTTGTCAGCACACAATGCCTTCTCAACTTCAAATGGCAACCACTAATCTAATAAGTTTGATGACTCCAACAGGATTTCTGTAGCTAATGTTAAACATTTTTCTTTTTACATAGGCTCAAAAGCTGAAAAGTGGTTGCTAAGGATGATAGGGGGTTATCAATGCATACATGTCCAGCAAAAAGATTAGACATCTGCTACTGACTAAATAAACAGTTAAAAACATTTCAATAAATGACTATACAGCATCTGCGTGCCATATATAATTCTGTTTATTTGGAATATTATACAGCTAGTCTTCAGTGAGTAAAAAGTAGGGTAATATATTAAAATGCTTATAAATGTTTAAAATGTTTATGAAAATTGAGATAGAGTGGAGGGCCCCATATTCTCTGCCATGTAGTGATTTATCAAGGCAAATCATAATGAGAAAAGAAACTAAAAAGTATAAGTTTTTGTTTTATGTTTTAACAAATATCATTCATCAACTGCTATTATTTATTTCTTTTATAGACCCTGAATATCCTCAGCATCCTTCTGTAGAACCACATCTCCGCCGCCTCAAGTCTCTTCTTCATCCTTGAAGATACCGTCCAGTATTCACTGCCATATAGGAGGACAAATGTCACGTAGCAGCTCAGTACTCTTTTCTTTGTCACCATAGAAATCCTCCTGTTTTGCAGTACTCTGCCCAGCTTCTGGGCTATAACAATCAGTCTTCGGATCTCAGCATCACACCTACCATCCTCCATCAGAACACTTCCCAGATACTTAAACTTCCACACCTGCTTGATTTTAGTGTCCTCGGCCTCCAAATCGCATTTTGGGCTCATCCTTTTACTGATGACCATGTATTCTGTCTTCTCATAGTTTATGGTTAGTCCTTTCTTCTCACTCTCCCTCACTACCTTCTGGAAGAGGTTTTGTACTTTTATTTTGGTCTCTGCTATCAGTACCATGTCATCTGCCTATCTTATGTTGGTAAGGTTGTGGCTGACAATGATGAATCCTGGTAGGATCTCCAGTTCCCTCAGAAGTGCCTCGCTGTATAGGTTGAATAAGTCTGGTGAGAAGACACATCCTTGCCTTACGCCTCTTTCTATTTTTGTATATTCGCTGAGCTCATTCTCAATGCAATTGTATGCAGTTTGCTGCCAGTATATGTTCCTTATTATTCTGATATCTCTCTCAAGGTTGCTAAGCAGTTCTAGAAGGTCCTTGTGGCGTACTTTGTCAAATGCCTTTGCGTAGTCTATAAAACATAGATACACATCTTTCTGCATCTGTATTGCTCTTTCCAATAACATCCTATGCATGAATATTGCATTCCTCGTTCCAGTGTCTTTGACGAACCCACACTGTTCTTATCCTATCTCTGGTCCAATTCTGCTGTGTGTTCTATTCGTCAGAATACAGATGAGTTTTGTGACATGGCTCATTAGGCTGATTGTTTGGTGGAGTGTGCATTTGCTTGTGCCTGGTTTGTTAGGTAGTGCTATGAAAATAGATCTGCTGAGATCCTCTGGTAGGTCCCCACTGTTGTAGCTTTCATTTATTATTTCTCTGATGTTGTCTATGCCAAATTCATCTAAGGCTGTCAGCATTTCCGTTATGATTCCATCTGGCCCTGCCACCTTGTTTCTGTTCAACTTGGCCAGTGCTACGTTGGTTTTTGGAATTTCAGGTCTGTCGGTAATTTTGTGTATTGCTGGTTGTTCTCTTTTGTCATGGAAGAGTTCTCCAATATACTCATCCCAGCATTGGAGAATTTTTTCCTTCTGTAATACGAGTGTTCCGTCCTTTGGTTTTAAGCAGCCTGTTGATAAGCATGTCTTCTGTCCTGTTAGTTGCCTTATTTGTTTGCACATATCTCCTTTGTTGATGGTACTCAACCTCTGTACTTCTGCACATTTTTTATTTAGTCACTCTTCTTTAGCCTGTCTGCATTTGTTCTTTGTGTAATTTTCTGTATTCTGTTCTGTATTGTGGCAGATTTTTCTGTCTTCTTTGCATCATATAGAGAATCTCCTCTGTCATCCATTTGTTTTTTTTCTTTTTCATCTGTAAACCTTTGGGATGACCTCATTTGCACTAATGCATCTCTTAGTGATTCCCATTTTGAGTTTCCATTGTGTCCCACATATATTCTTTTAGCATTTTTCGTATATTTTTCTATCAGGTTTGGGTTGCTCCAGGAGTGTTGTACTGCAGCTTAGGTACTGCATTAGGCTTCTTCTGTTTCTGCAGTTTCACTCTTAGCTTGCATATAACAGGGTGATGATCACTCTCACAGTCGGCACTTGGGTAGGTTTTGCAGTGAACGATTGTATTTCTGAATGTTTTGTTGTTAGTTATGTAGTCTATTTGGTTTTTAGTGTGTCCTTCTAGGCTCTTCCATGTCCATAATCGTCTCGGTTGATCTTGGAACCATGTGTTGGCTATTACTTGGTCATTGGCCATGCACCATTGGATCCATTTTTCTCTGTTGCAGGTACCTAGTCCGAATTTTCTGGCTTATATTCCCTGCTTTCTCACTGCCTACTTTGGCATCTATGTCTCTCATGATAATGAGGACTTTCTATGATTTGCAGAGAGCCTTAGCATTGTCTAGCTTTGAGTAGAAATTTTTGATTTCTTCTTCATTACTTTGCACTCTCAGTGCATACACTATTATGATAGATATGTTGAAGGGCTTTTCTTTCATCTTGACTACTAGAATTCTCTTGGATAGTTGGCAGCAATGCAATTCTTAAGTGTTTTTATCCAATGAATATCCAGTTTACTCCTTTATTGTTTTTCTCTCCGCCAGTATGAATAATCCTGTGCTTATCACTGACAAAAACTGTTGTTTAGCCATCTGTTTTCACATACGCCTAGGATGCTGATTTTTAGCCTGTTCATTTCTTGTTTCACATTATCTAACTGACCACAGTTGTTCAATGTCTGAACATTCCATGTCCCAACTACATGAGGAATACTTAAAACTGAGGTTAAGAAAAGTTGATTGAAGAGAAAGAATTAGGCAAATAACCTTGAAAAAAAAAAAAAAAAAAAAAAAAAAATACAGTTGCAGTTTTTAATTAAGAGAAAAATTTGATATTTCTTACTTTAAAATTATTGATTATAGTTTTTTTTCTTTCTCTATATTTCAATGCATTGAATTTACTGAAATGATTTTTCCTAATATAGCTCGATCAAATATATATATAAAATAACTGTTCAGTTTCCAGTAACACCCAATCAATAACTTAATAGCACAAACATTAAAAAAAATGAATCAAATTGGGTGGAAGTGGGAGAATCACTGTTTCCTTAATCTGTTACAAAAGTTGATAAAAACAAAGATTTTGAATGTTGGTCAAATTGTAAATGTATTATTTGCATGATATTTAGAGCTGATGACAAAAAAAAAAAAAAAAAAAAAACAAAAACAATGATTACTTTATGCATACACTAATTAGTATATGTATTTAAACTGTATTTTTGTCAGTAGATAAATTTATTTTTTAGCTTGTAACACTACTCACTAATCATTTTATAATAATTATATAAAAAAATTAGTAATGTAAAAATTATGAAGGGTAATGTGATAATAAAATTGTGCTAAAATATTTTTATGCCGATAAGAATAAGACAAGAATAATTTAGCATTATAAATAAAAAGTTTTGTACACTACAAAAGATATTAGTCAATGGATAAGATATTTTAAGTTAGAAAATTTAAATACTGAATATGTTTGAAAATAATAATTTAATATTTTTGTAACACATGCAAACCTAAAAAACAGGAAAACATCTTTTAAAACGTTTTTATGTGCATTTTATACAAAAATTTAGGTTTATTTTTATTATTTTAGAAATATATTCACTGTTCTGGTTATGATACTGTTTATTTGTTGTGTGTCACGTAATTAGCAGCTGTTAATAACATAATTAAGGTCTTCATTTATTTAGCTTTTCAGTAGGTGATAATTTTATAATTTGTTAAATCAAGCATATTTTAGTAAACACACATACAAATAGAAAAGAGAAAGTAAATTGGTTCAAATTAATATTCAATTTTAACTTAAAAATATAAATAAAGATTAAATAAATTTTAAATTAACAACTGTTGAGATTGGGACACGCTTAAAAATCTCCAAGAAAAGCATATAAATTATGCCTACTGTAAAAAATAAAATAAAAAATACAAATGTACATATAGGTAATCAATTTCAATATTCTTTTAACCCCCTATAATTAGCCATTTTATGATTTAATTCAATCTGAGCAAAAGAGTTATTTTCAAAAAGACAAAGCTGCAAAACTTTGGACATAATGGTTAATTGATTTTGTCAGGTGGTGTCCTTGACATTCTTTTCTGACAGAAGCACTACTGGAAACAGGATTTTGTCCTTTTCATGATTGATAAGAGTAACCTACTATTCAAAACACTAAATAATCAATTTCCCATGACTGGGGCATGTGAGGAAGTGCTAGAAAGAACTTTTCAGCACCTCCTTATATCTATGACTTATCTGTTTACAAAGATTGTGATTGACAAGAAAAAAATCAACCAGCATATTTCTGGAAGATAATATTTTTAGGACAAGCAGTCTAATTATAGTGCTTAATATCAAGAGGAGGAGGGGGGGATAATGATGACGATAATAAACAACTGTTCTCTATATTGAGTTTTATGGAATTACATCCACTCTTCAGGAGACTTAATTTCAAATTTTCACAATCAAGACTCCTGAATCCTGAATGTAATTCTATGAAAATTAGAATAGAGACAAGGTAAGTGAACATTTAATTTTATTTATTACTAACTTATAAACTTGAAATGTGAAATACTTTAGAGAATCAAATGAAATTTCCTGGAATAAGGACAGTTTTAGGTCATTCTTGAGTCAGAACACCTGTTATCTTCATTCAGCATAAAACAGGTTTATCCTCAAACCTCATAGTGCCAAAGGCATTCTAATAAGAAACCTACACACTTAAAAATCTATTAATGAAATTTAAAATATGTGTAAAACATCTAATCAATAAGTCTAATATGATTTTGAAGCCGAATTTGAGTTCAAACGTATTTGCTTATTAGAATGAGTTTTTTTTTTTTTGTAAAGCATGAACAGAAAACTTTAAAACTTTAAAATTTAACAAATTTTCATACATACTATTAGTTATTTTAATTTGTATTTAGAGTTTAAGTGCATATAATTATATAAATCAATATCTTCATATTAAAAAGTAATTCCTTCTGTAGCATAATTATAGTTTGTACTTCCTAATATCAGTAGAGAGTAAATAAACATACATGATTTGCAGTTGCACTATAGTTCTTGCATATGAGCAACAGATGACACATGCTAGGTGTCTATTCAGCAGCTGGGACCCTTGTCATTTTCTATAGCCATTGTGACATGGATAGAGTCAGGTGACTTCACTTGGTAAATAAGTAGTATTAGGCAAATCCAAAGAAAATGACAAAGGACAGAAAAAAAATTTCATGAGACAATAAAAGATAGCAGAAAATAGGAATACAAGTAAAAACACAAGTATAGATGAATTGGATCCAGGTAGGCCCTATGTACATATGTATGCATCCACACATATGGTGGTAGTTGATTATTCATTAGTGGTTAAAAACCAGGTTAAAAAAAAAATAAAAAAAAAAAAAAAAATAAAAATTGAATGCCAATTTTCAAGACCAGCAAAGTCTTTTCACTCAGAAGAATAGGGTAACACAATCTTCCTTTGTTCAATTGGCCTGACAAAAGACTAAACTAAACTTACAGTGATAATCCAAAACATTATGAATACCTGCCTAATAATGTGTTGGTCCACCATGTGCCCAAAATAGTTCTTGTCTAATCAAGTATGGACACTAAAAGACTTCTGAATGTTTTGCTATCATGACAGGATATTAACAGCATGTCATTTAACTGCTGCAGGTTACATGACAGTGATGGTTCTACAGAGCAAACTTGTTGATCCAGTGCATTCTCTAAGAGCTCAATAGAGGGTTTGGTGGCCTTTCATATTCATATTCCTGTAAGATGTCACTACCATCATAGAAGACTGTTCAAATGAAGGAGTGTATCTGGATATTCAGGTGGATGATATGCAACAAAGTAAATTCCACCTGATAAGACCCAGTGTTTCTCAGTAGGATGTACAAAATATCACACTACTTCTTACCCTGCTGTCCACCTTATTCAAAAGAAGGTGAAACATTGGATAAGATGATGATCATTCATAGATATAAGACTTAGTTCTGATGCTTGTATGCCCATTGCAGATTTTTTTTTTTGTTAGCATGGGCAGGCTGATTGGACTGTTGGTATATATCACAATATACAACAAGGAGGATCAATGTATGTTGTGGCACATTCATTATTTCACAATGATTATCACAGTGGACTTTATGTCAATTGTATTTGCAGGGAAAATAAATACTGAATGTAAGCATCTAACATTTCTGAAATGCTCTGGTCTACTCTTATGGTTATAATAATTTGGCTTTTATCAAAGTCATTCAAATCTTTCTTGCCCATGACTGGTATTCAACACAGCAAAGTGAAGTACTAGAGGTACTATATGCCTCTGATCTTGACATGTGCAGTTATTATAAAACAGTACTGTATCTTATTGTGTATAATATGAGAAATTTTGAATGAAAAGGTAAAAAAGGTGCTGATATTATACACAAGTACATGTTTACAGAAATTTTCACTCAGTTCAAAATACCTCTTATTTGAAAGAGCAAGATTGCAAATACACTCAGCACAATAGATAATAAAGCACAAAGTAGGCAGGTGTTGATAACAATTGTTTACAAAAGTTACTTGATATGTTGGTAACATTGATGTTACAACAAAAGCATAACTATTGTATAAATTATGTACATTTTTGTAGGTTTTCTGCTTGAAAAATAGGGCAATAATTCCCATGATGTAAGGTAGTTGCTTCATATTCCTCTGTTGACACAAAGTATCCAGTTTGAAAACTTCAAACAATTCAAGAAAAATAAAACAATACAAAATAGATATGCAAACAACATTGACATATTTAAAAAAAAAAAAAAAAGAAAAAAAAAAAAAGAGAGCATTTACTTAAATAATTCGTATCTATTAAATAACATAAACAGAAAATATATTAAATAATTGTCGGACTTAATCCATTTCATAATTTGTTGTCAATTTTTACGTTAAGGTACGTTTTGTGAGTAGATACGATTGTTTGGGAAAGATCATTGAAGATTTGTTGTTTATAAACAATAATTTGAACTTTGCTCACCAGACGCTTCTCTGTAGCTAAATGATATAGCACATCAGATCAACTGATGGTTCCATATAGTACACAGGTTTGATTCCTGTCAGAGAACGCATATTTTCTACAAAATTTCTTGAACAAAGAATATATATAGTGCATGACATCTGCTTCCTGTTATTAAATGCTGGTAAATGTAATTAATACTGTTTATTTAAAAAAACAGAGCATTTATTTAAATTGTATTTATTAAATAACATATAAACAGAAAATATATGAAATAATTATATCGCTATATACATAACATACACTGGTAGTTGTAATTTTAAATCACAAAGTATTACAATAATTTATGTTGATACAACATTGAGATTATAATATAGGTACAACTTTTAAGAAATACATAGGAATAACCGTAGTATGGGGTCATATTATACTGAAGGAGATAATTTATTCCCTGTTTTTAACTTCAGAAACATGGGGTCATATTGTACTAAAGTCATATACAAGAAAATACGGTAAATATCATTTTTAACATACAACACTGGTCATAATGATCTGAATCATAAGTGTTTATATATCCGATAGCTTAGGGGTAGGATCTCTGACAGATGCCAAATTGGTCGAGTTTCGATCACAGCCATACTGAGGAGCTGCAATACAGTGAAACTGTCTGTAAATGACACAATATATATATATATATATATATATATATATGACACATACCATAGAACAGAAGTAGGCAAAGTGGTTATGCATATTATTGCTCTTATAGTAATTTCTATTGTACATGGGGTTTATAGACCAATTTTCTTTACTCCCCCCCCCATTTTAGCCTTCTATTCCTGAGTCTATTGCCAGAAGGTTATGCCATTGAAATAACAAAAAGAAATTACCCCATCCCTCAAAAAAAAAAAAAAAAAAAAAAAAGAATGATTAAAATACCTTATGTAGTAGTAATTCCCATACTCACTGGCTGTTTCACTGTACAAGACTAAATTAAATTTAATGAATATACCTGTAATTTATAAAAGTGAGCTTTTGCAGATTTTAATCATTAACACTCACTCAAAACCTGCCTAATAATTTTTCATTAAATTTTACATGTAAATTTACTGACCACACTCAAAGTTTTTTTTTTTAATGAGCCTTTTTAAGTTCTTGAAATTGAAGACTTAATTTAGTTCACAAAACACAAACAAGAAGATCAAAATTTTAAAGGATCATCTCTTTCTCCTCACTTTTTTAAGTGCCTTTTTTGTTTTCACTATTTACATTTTTGTTTTCATTTCTATATTAAATGTGTGTGATTATTTAAGATTTTTTACCCTTCAGAGTAAAATTGTTAAAAAGAAAATTTCCAAAGTTGTGACTGTTTCTTTTTTTAAATATGAAATGGAATTATAGAAAAGTCAATATATATTCATCTTTTTCAATATTTAGTATCAGTTGGCTTAATTTGAAATTAACTGACACTTTAGTCATTTTTTTTTTTTATCTTATTTAAAACTGAACTTTTGTTTTTTAAATAATATTCTATTAAACTTATATAGCCTTTTAAGGAGAGTACCAATATATTTTAACCTTGATTATTAAAAGTAAATTGTTTGTATAAAGTTAAATGAAAACAAGGGAAAAATCTAAAGATCTTTGCATGAAATAACAACCGAGAGAAAGAGGATAAACAATATTAAGAGAGAAATAACATGAGGGTTTAAAAAACAAAAAAGAAAACAAAACATTCGATCATAGAAACAGGAAAGTGATAAAAATTATGATTGTAGAAGATTGGCCTGACTTAAACTTGCACATTAATAATTCAGATTTATTTGTGGGTAACACCCAGTCCTCTAGAATAAACTATAAAACCTTGGATGAAATCAATTCAAACTGGAAAACTTCACTGCTTACAATAAAGTGAATTTCATACATTATTATAAAGGTGACTATTTTATTGGAAACATCTCTACAATTGGGCTTAATTACAGATAAGAATGATTGTGTGAACTGACAGCTTAAATTTTATCTAGTATCCTTAATACTCTAAAATATTATTCTTTTCTACTTTGTACACCAATGTTACCTTTTGAAAGCCAAATATTATAACCAGAGAGTGTATATGTATGTCAGCAATTTAAGAACAATTTGGTAGCTTTTGATACTATTTTGTTGATACATTCATAGGGTAAATATTTAGAAAATTTTGTTTTTTCCATTTTGGATAGGTTGAGAAGTGTCTGTACTGGATAAACAAGATTTGCATTTCTTGATCATGAGAATGTAAATATTAAAGAGAAAAGTGCATGACATCTGCTTCCTGTTATTAAATGCTTTGTTTTTATTTTTAGATATTAATATCAATAAAAAAAATGTCAAAAGAATAACTGAAATATTAAAAGAGAAACAAAGAGGGGACATCATAATATTGAGATATTTTATTTACTGTTAACAGGTTTGTCTAGATTTGCCTTGTACAAAAAGGGTTTTAATGCTTATTATTCCAAGTTAAACACAGCTTACACACACACATTCTTCTAATAAAATGTTTGCATATGTATGTACATGCATAAATCTTAATTTTATGTAATGTAACCCCCAAGACTATGATTATTGGGATACACTGATATTGCAATTGTAAAGTGGAGCAAGTATGTTTAGTGGCTCATTATAGTCTTCTATCTTCCTAGTCTATGGCTACAGTTGATAGCAAAAGCAAAAAAAAAAGAATCTGAACAACTTTTGGAATCATAAATTGTCTTTGTTGCTAATAAGAGGTTTAGCTGGGGAAAAAAAGAAGGCGAGAGAGAGAAAGAGAGACTTGCCAGCAATTCTTCAAGAGATGTGTTGCATTTTTCTAAATTGATGCGTTTGATAGCAATCTTTTCATTCCTTGGCTTGCAGTATGCTGCCTGCACAACAGCAGTGGCCCCAGCCCCTGTAAAAAGAAAGATAAAGAAAGGATTTTAATGACAATACACAATGAATAATTAAGATGAAAACTTAATAAAAAAATTGCTATGAAAATATGTGTCAAAAGAGCAACTTTAGTTTTTGTTATAAACTAATTTAATTTTTGATAACAAAAAAGAATTCATTGTCACTAATAGAAAGGAACTACTCAAAAGAATTTCTGTCATTCTTTACAGAAAAGAATCTGTGCAAGAATTTTCTGTCTTACTACACAATTTTATTAAGTACAGAGGGCCTTACATTAACTTTTATTGAAATCCAAATTAAAGTGTGCATATTTTTAAGGTAAAAAATTATGTGTATAACTGAATGTATCTTACAATGTAATTAAGTAATAAGCTAACATCTCATAAAAAAGTTAATAATAAAGCAAAATCAAAGACAATTATGTGCAGATTTTGTGGCACTTTTCATACACATCCACATAAGAAAAAAGAAAAGAAAAAGAAACACAACCTTTGCCTGTTATGCATTTATGTAGGTTAGTATAGAAGATTATTTTTCTTTAATATTGTTTTTTTATTTACTTATATTATAATGGAGGTGGCACACACACTTATCAGGTTTTATCTTGGTTTAGGTTTGAAAGTTATAAGAAGGTGTAAAATATTTTCTAACATTCTTACACATCCAATCACTTCAGGTTTCTCAGTAATGATTTAAAAATGATAGGGAAAGAATTCTAATTTGATTTGATAAAAAGGGGATCAAAATACAAATTCTTATCTTTTTATTATTATTATATACACATTGTAGCATCCAGCAATTTTTGAAAATATTAGACAAAATATAGTGTAAAAAATTAAGCCTAAAATTATGAATCAATATTATATTTATCCTTTCACTCACATGAAAGTAAATGATAAAAAAAAAGGTTAAGTTCTTCAGACATAGGAAAATGGAAAAAAAAAGAAAGAATTCTCTAGATAAGTAATCATAACTCATGACTTGCAAAATTTAAATTTTTAGTTCTGAAATGTTGCATTAACAACATAAACAGATTATTAACAAATCATACAAAATCCTCTTTCATTCTTCAACATGAATGAAAGCATTCTTTTATACTTGTCAAACAAATTGCATAATAAAAGGAATGTAGATAAAAAGGAATCACATGGTGTTGCTCCCTGCTTCAAAATAGAAATTATAGTCTTACTTTTATGTAGGTACCTCCACTAATTTAGTATATGTAAGGTTTAAAATGAATTTTTAAAAATGAAAAAGCTTTCTTGAAGCTTTCATTTTAGCTTTAATTGAAAACTAAAGGATTTAAAATTTACTATTTCCAGTAAGCAAAATACTCTGTGGTGTATTTCAAACAGAAATTATATTGATTGTATTAGATTTTTTTTCAGTAAACTCGATGAAATCAGCCATTTTGACACATTTGTAAACAAAAGTTAATTTTCAGTTTAAAAAATATTTGAGGAAAATTAACCAATTTAAAGTTAAATTAATCTTATTTGAAACAAATATCACTTACTTATAGCATAAAATGTTGTATACAAGCATTTCTTAACCATGGGGGTCTTGTTTTGTTGACTTAATAGATTTATTGACAGCCGAATGACTACACCCTTTAAAAATTAGATTTGTCACAAAGACAGTTATGCCAGACCTGAGAGGTGGGCAGAGTTAGAATACCAAGAAGGAAGAAGGAAGGAGGAAGAGGCAGAATTTAGCCCCGCCTGTGTGGAGTGGTGATGCGAGATGTGAAGTGTAGCAGGTTAGAGCTAAGAGAGGAGCGATCCCTTTGACTATTCCCAAAATGGTGGATAATTCTCCAAATTTGGCAAGTTGATTAAGAAAGCTGAAATAGGGAACAAAGAAAACCTTTATTGGGATTAATGTGAAAATTGGGGAATTACCAAATCCCCAGAGCCCTTCAGCCTCATGACAGTTTTGGGCCATAAGCAGATGACTTTGGGAGCTCAGAAACTTGGGCTGAGAAGCCGCATCAATAGCCTCTGAAATCCATGTCAGCTGCCGCCACATTTTGTGATTCCAAGAATTTTGAAACCAGCTCCTCCAGAGGTTTAGACGAGGCTCAGTGTCACTATAGAGATTGATGCAGGAAGGGTTAATTTTTGTTGTACCAAGAGCTATATAAACCAATTGAAGATTGACCCCATGAATCTCTCATTATATTTTTCATTGTGAAGGTATTTTTCTTCCTTAATATAGCACCTGCCACAGCTTGAACCAGTGCTGCGATACTATGACCTTTAAACTTCCACTGCTCAGAGATCAAGAACACAGCATGGGCAATATTGTCTTTAACATATCATTCATAAAAGCAATTAATAACTTCTGAAATTAAATGTCTTAGTTTTATTGCATTTTTATTTTTTGATTCAGAACAGATTTTTGGTAAGTTGGGGTCCGATTTTGAGAAGAAGAAAAAAAAAAAAAAAAAAAAAATTCGGTGATTTAAATTCTTCAACTAATAGTCACTAAAGATTATCATGTTGAATTTCTAAAGTTTTCATAAAATTAAGTAAGAGTGTGAAATGCATGAAAAAACATTTTTACCAACATTTTCTAATAAAAAAAATTTGAAAGAAATTTTATTTGTGAATAAATCCTGAAAATTTCATTAAAATCCAATTATTTGATTTTTGCAAGAATTTCCAAATTAATGTGTTTGCCACCAAAAAAAAAAAAAAAAAAGAAAGAAAGAAGCATGTTAATTTTTTTTCATGGAGGTACCTATTCTTATCGTATACTATTAAATTTAGCCTCTTATTTTGAAAATCTATTCTTTTTTGTGAAGTGGAAAGATTATATTGAATCAATTGCTAGGTCGGATGCTAAGAGAGTTTTTAGTGTTATACTAGACATTTTTTCTCACCAGAATTTATCTTACACATTTATAAGTCTACCATTCATCCATGTATTAAAGATTGCTACCACATCTGGTCTGGTGCTTCTGCTACTTATTTAAAGATTCTTAATAAAAACCAAAGAGGAATCTGAAATGTTATTGGTCGGGACCTAGCACCTTGGATTCAGTCACTTTCCCACCTCATAATGTAGCTTCCTTGCGCCTTTTCTATAAATACTTTCATGATAATTATTCTAATGAACTTTCCTCTTTTGTACCTCGACTATCACTTCAAACTGTACTACTAGATTGGTAGCAAGGTTTCATTATTTTACAGTTGAAATGGCTAGATGTAACCATAAGATCAATGCTAACAGTTTTTCTTTCACACTTCTCAATTGTGGAACTCTCCTTGTGTTTCATAGTCTCACTTTGATCTTCAAAAATTTAATGTCAATCATTACATTCTGTCTTAATTCCTGCTCTTTTGTTGTCTCCTTAATACTGCTTTTGTTTTCTTATATTGTCTCACATCCAGTTACCCCTCTTGTGTCTTAGTGGCTTTATTGCTTTGCTTGGGGTGAAATGATAAAAGGAAAAAAAAAGTATAATTTAATTGCAATGGATTATAACTGGGAAAAAAAAAAAATGAAAGTCAAAAAACCTAACTCTTATAACTGAAGAGCTTGTGCACTTCTACATGGTGTAATGGCTATCTAGCTTTTCTTGTTAGATCAATTATGACTGAATAGGGAGTTCGATCCTCAATGGATGCTCCATACTTTTGGCCTTGTGCCACATGTAAGATTCGTTTAGTAAATCACTATAACAGAAGAGTTAGGTAGTTTTGTTCTCAGAAAAAAATATTAAAATGATTAAATTCATTACATTTAACTTCACAATAATTGTGTGATCTAGTATTGCTTACAACAAAGAGCTACCTGGATCAATCCTTTCCAATTAAACTTTCCTCCTGCATGCAATTTCATTCCTCTTTTAAAATGTTTGTATTTGTACATTGGTGAAGTTTTTTAAAAAAAAAATTAACTTAATAATGTAAGTCCCACAGCTTTCAGTACAAGAGAGAGAGAGAATGAAACATATTACTGTTAAGCATTGATATTTGCAAAAATTATACTCATTAAATAACTGTTCAGAGAAAGAGACTAAAATGTTGGTTCGAACAAAAGTGTGTAGTGTTTTTTGATTGAATTTCAAATACAATATTTAAATATTCACATATAGACTTATTCAACCAAATATCTATCATTTTATTCCACTACTTTTCCCCATCTTTGGTGCAGCTTCATGATTCCATTCCCCAAGATCTGGTATCTTTCTGGGTAATGAGCTAGTCTAAATGGTTTTTACAGGCTTCCAGAGAATAGAGTTTCTTCTCATCAAGAGAATTTTGTAGGGATCAAAATAAGTGTTAATTTGAATTTGCAATGTCAGGTGAGTACAGCAGATACAGTAGGACATTCTAGTCAAAATGTATCAAGTTCTGCTGGGTTTGCAAAAAGATGGGAGGTTTGTTGTTGTCCTGATGGGAGACAACACCATTTAGATTGAAAAAACATCTAAAGTGGCTATTGATTGTTGCCTTTAGGAACAGTACTTGCCTTAATTCAAGGTGATTTTGCAGAAAGAGCTCACAATACATAATGCCATTCCAATCCCACCAGATAGACTAGGTTTTGGAGTGGTTAATGGTAGCTCATTTAATTTTTTCTTCAGGAACTTTTTCACTCCACAGTGTTGTAAATAATCCATTTTTCATCATTTTTTTTTTTAAATGGATCATTTTTGTTGCATTTGACAGAGAATTGCAGATGGAAATGCAGTCCATTAAATTGTGTGGCATCCAAACATTGTCACAATTCACATACCCAATGCCTTATAACACTTATGAGATATATAGAATATCTCTGCAATGTCCTATGACCTGGATTATTTTTAATCAGTATTTTGATTTGGTCATCATCTATGACTGAAGGCCTGTCAACATGTTCTTGGTTTACAGGTCAAAATCTCCAATTCTGAACTTAGTGAATAGTACTCTCGGCTATGGCACTATCTCTATAAATCAAACATCTTTTTTACTGTTTACACAGTGCTTTTTCATTTCCAGGAATAAAAGAGTATCTAATGACAAAAATTCACAATCTACATATAAATAGAAAGAGACATTGAAATGTCACCTTTCAGAATATGTACATATGTCATAAATTTCATGAAATCATATGTTCAAATGTCACCTATTGAAAAGCTCTGGTACTTTTCTTCCAACCCAATAATTAGATTGATTATAGAAGAAACATTTGAAATTTGTTTAGAACCATAGTATAAAGTTTACCAGTTAAATAATAATAATGAAAAAAAAAAATTAAATTTTAAAATTGGTTTTAAAGTCTTAATTAAAAAAAAAAAATCACATGAACATTCTCAGGTGCCCATAAACTTATAAAAGTTTACTTTTTTTAATCTTCAGTTTAAGTGATATCTTTTGTGGGTTGACATTATATTATATATGCTTAGACTGTGCTATATTTATAGAAGAGTGCTCAAGATTGGAAACTGAGCATTTATTGTTATAGACACTGTGGACATAGTCACCATGCTGTCAGTTTCAACTCTTCAATGCAATCTTCAGACCAATTTGTCCACAATATCTATAGTTATCTCTTGCATATAACACTATCAAACACATTCTTTAATTTAAAACTAAAAGCTGAGAATATACAGTCAATATCTATCAGTATTTGTTGAAGTTCTGAAAAGGAGAAAAATTATTCCATTAATTATTTGGATTACTATTTTCATTTTTGCAATAGCATAGAGGAGAATAGCCAATAACAAAAATTGCAGCATGAATCTTTTTGCATATACCAAGCTCTTTGAATTGCCAGAAGAGCAGTAAATTTATCAAAACGTAATAAATAAAGATTTGTGAGCAAGATAAAGGATTTTTGTTAAAAACTTCTTGAAAATTATACATTAAAATGAACACTAGCTTAGTTAGAGTGAAACCTCCAAAATTTTGATACTGGATTCATTAATATTTTGCTTTTCTGTTTCAAGACTTCTTTAATGGAAATATCATAGTAGTAATAGTGGTAATAATGACAGAAATATTACACATTTGTTTTTAAGCAATTATTAATCATAGGAAAAAAAAAAAACAAAAAAAAAACAGGTAATTATTAATAGAATTTTTTGGCACACAAGCATCTTTAAGTTTTGTAAGATTTCCCTTTGACAAATATATAGTGGTTATATTGGCCTATCATTAAAAGTACTTATCAATGTTAAACCATATGTGAACATAAAAGCATACAATACTTTAGATAATATTTGTTTCTCATATCACTGGAACTTGTTCAATAACCATTCATTAAGGAGATAATAAATGAATAAATGAAAAAGTTAAAATAAACAAATAAAAGGCTAGAGAAGTGTTGTTAAAATAAGTCAACTGATGCTGTACATGATAAAAAAGCAATATCTAATGTACAGTCATTTGGAAAGAATCTGTGAAGTGAGTTAGGCCAAAAACTTTCCAGCTCTCCACTGTAATATTAGTAGTAGTAGTAGTATTAGTAATAATAATAATAATAATAATAATAATAGAAAAGATTTCAGATTATGCACCATTTTCTTGTCTAGCTCAGGAAATGCCAATTTTTGTCTGGATTCAAATATTGCTGCTATATCAATATCTAGATATTATTTGTAATCAATAAACTAGCCAAAGTAGAGGAATACATCTTATTCTATGGTTGTCAAATCACCCCACTCATCACTATTCTATTTAGCCCCTAAATATATTTGACCAGTTAATGTTCAGTTTACATGGTCACAATGGATCATATGAAGATTGATTAAGGTAGTAAGAGAAACTAATTTTTAGTTTAATGTATTTTTTAAAAATGGTTCTCAGTTTTTGTTTTTTTTTTTATTTAATATTATGGCCAAAAGTGGTTTGGTTATGTTTGTAAATGTAAAACTTGCATTGAATATTCCTTAAATTTTTTTTGTAAAGTATAAATTAAACATGTAATTGGTATTTTTTTTTCAATAGATTTTTAGGTTACATGTTTCAGATTAAATCTTTATATATATATATTTATATATATTTTGAAAAATTAGACACCACTATGTAATGATGTATAATTCCTCCTTTTGTCTAAACAACAGTGGCTACACAAGAGTATGAGGTACTGAAGTCATTGTAGGGCTATATCTATTCAGGTACTTTCCTGGGCTGTCCATAAATGAGTAAATTTAGTGTGAGGAAGTTGCAACAGATCTTATATATATGCTCAATGGGGTTTAAATCTGGTGAGTACAGTAGCCATTGGAGTAGCTAGAAGTCAGGGTGAGTGTTCCTGAATTAGTTTTTATGTCACCCATGCATAATGAATGGGTTGCATTATTTTTGTTGAACAAACTATCATCTCTAGAAAATATAGAAAATATAAAGGCATTTAAATGGTCAGCAACCTATTTGGTTCTATTTATAAGAGTTAAGCTTATTATTGGATATACAGGAGGAAATTTTCTCCAAACTATTTATTATTAAAAACTGAATATCCATAGGACTTATGCTTATCAAAATAAGTAATTCCAACAGTAAAATTGAGACCTAGCTGGCAATCAAGTACTGCGATTAAAGTCATTAAATTCGACTATTTATATATATATATAGATCAGAGATACATTGAATTATTCTGACGGTTATTTTGGTGAGCGGTAACGGTTATATTTCGAACTATTTTAGGCTCTATTCAGTGGAAATAATTTTGGATCTGGATGCAGTTTTTTAACTATTTATAATGTTGTTTGTTAACTTATTTTATTTTTTATTATTGATCATTTTTGTATTGGTTGTTATTATTACCTTTATACGTGAGATTGTGTTTTGCTTTATATCTACTTAATTTAATAACTTATTTATTGTTTTGAATTTAGTGTCCTGTATACATAAATAGTTGTGCAAAATCACAACGCACCTGGCCTGCTGAAATAGACAGTGACTTTGAGGTGTTGACTTCAATGTCCACTTTTATTGTTATGGGAACTTACCTATAAGGATAATGGACTCTTCCTGGCACTATAAATACTGCGCCTCTCACGAGGTATAATGAATGAATGGTGTAACGAGTCAAGACAATATTAGTTCACTCTAAACCAAATGGACAGTCATTACAAACAATTCAACTTCTTGTACTATATTTCTGTTGTAATATATCTTTATTATTCTACTCTTGTGTTCATGTTGTTCTTCCTTGGTTCGAACCTTGGACCATAACTGTGGTACGAGGATATTGGACCATAACATTTATATTTACTTACGCTCTATCTCTGATTTTGTGTACTTTACTCCATAGATATAGCATACCTTAAGTTTATATATATATATATATATATATATATATATATATATATATATATATATATATATATATATATATATATATATATATATATATATATATATAATAGATTGATTCGTTAATAAAACAAAGGAAATGAAAGGGAACCGATCTGATCAAACCGAAAAACTTTTATTAATATTAACCACATGATAGAAATGAAGCACGGAGATTAAGGTCCATGTTCGGAATTTTCGGACACGCCTGTGTCCTTCATCAGCGGATGTGAGGAATAAACAGAGAGATGGTGGAGACTCACCAACAGCTGTTCTTGACATTGCGGAGAATCCCGTTTGTAGATGGGATTATTTGTAAAAATCCGATCTCTGATTTCTCGGTGTGCGAAACCTTTTGTGAAAATAACCTCAGATTTAAAAATTGGGATTGGTGGTGGGTTTAAGGGAAGTGAAATATTTTAAATAAATGAAAAAAAAAGGGGGTTATACAACGTGGGGTGGGAAAGCTGTTGGTCCTGATTAGTATGGGAACAGAAGGATAGAGGCAATAAAAATAAAATGAAAGAGAAACAGAAAAACAGAGAGAGGAATGGAATAGCACACAAAAAAAGGGAGAGGAATAATTTTTTGGAAAAAAACATTGTCAGAAAATGGGGGAAGGGAAAATAAACTGAAATAAAAAATAACAAATTAACTAATAATAATGATAATGTAAAAAAGAGGTCCATCTTCAAAAACATACAAACATTGATGTGTTGTTTATCGAGACAAGATCATTTCTACATATTTATTATATATATATATATATATATATATATATATATATATATATATATATGCAATTTATTATATATATTATATATGCGCGATACTTATTGGAAAGCGCTCAATATCAGAGATAGAGCTAACATATTTAATTGGATTGATGTGAGTTTGCGATCGCCAAACTGATTAATTTTTAAAATTTTCAATTTATTTATGGTTTTGCGTATCGGTGTTTATATATATATATATATATATATATATATATATATATATATATATATATATATATATATATACAAACAAAGACTTAATTATACCCTGATAAGTAGAAAATAGACTTAAATAAGATGGACGTTATTATTAAACCTTTAAGACCCTTTCGACTAACGCTTTTTCAAAATGTAATCGTTATTGGCGAAACACAAACGCAATCGAAGACACATTAATGTATATATGTATGCATATATGTATGCATATATGTATGTGTATATGTTTATGTATATATTTATATATATATATATATGTATATATGTATGCATATATGTATGTATATATATATGCATATATGTATGTGTATATGTATGTATATATGTATATGCATACATATATGTATGTATATATGTATGCATATACATATATGTATATATGTGTACATATATGTATATATATATATATGTATGTATATATGTATGCAAACAGTCATGTCACATCTAATAAACCAAATACTGAAGAATATTAATTCACTTCACTGTAATTATTTGATCTATAATGACACCGGATATACAAAAATCATATACAGGAAGTAAGCATATGCAAACATTTCCATTCTTTTTGTGCTATGTGCCGTGTCCCTTCAGGGGGTTGGCTATCATGGCTCCCCACAATGTCCTGCCTTTTGTACCTCTTAATTATTGTATTTTTGTTATCGCTCCAAAATCTTGTTCCGCCATTCGTTTACACATACTCACTATGTAAGCTGTGTTGCTTTCCTCTGAGCCTCTTGTTTTAAAGCTTTTCAATATCAGATTTTCAAAGTCCCCTATTTTCATTATATGCCTTAAATTTCAACTATCTCTTCCTGAAGTTAAGTAGAATGCCCCTTTTCTTTCTGTTTTCTCTAAAACTTCGCATTGCTCACATGACCAGTTCAGTGTATACTCAGCATCCCTCCGTAAAATCAGATTTCTGTTACTTTAAGCCTCTTCTTCATCTATGAGAAGATTTTCCAACAGGACACTGTTGTACAGGATGACTGATATTACGTAACAGTTCAGCACATTTGTCTTCGTTTCTAACGAAATTTTCCCGTTTCTTAATATTTTTCTTTTAGAAGGCATCTTTCGCTATCCCAGGACATTGTGGAACAATCTCTCTGACAATTAAAATCTTGGTCTCTTTAAGTCCAGGTTCAACCAATATCTATCATCCTCATCCTCATAATTCTCTCTTATATTACTTCTCTCTTACAATGTCATTCAACAACCTTCAGTAGACTTTGGACCTCGTATTGACTAAATTGCCAGGAGATAATAAGAATTGCATAACATTCCATGTGCCTTTTTTTTTTTTTTTTAAAGAATCTTATTTAAACGAAAGATTTTTGCTTAAGTCCCCTTCCCGCCTACGATCAGTATGGCTGACACTAATCTCCATGACGGTAACTCGTTACGCTTTCTTGGGCGTGCATTATCGGCTGGCATGAAGTGAAAAGACTCTATTGAATCCATTGCTATGTCAACTGCTAAGAAATTTGGTCCACTGCTCCATGCTGGACAATTTTTCTATCCGGAATCTATCTTACATAATTATAAGTTTACCATTCCCCCATGCTTTGAATATTGCTGCCACATATGGTCCGATGCTCCTGCTATATATTTAGATATTCTTGGTTTGGTCTGTTTTAAGGCATATCAACTTAATAGTTTATGTAATGTAGCAAAGATTTTTATTGCTGGTAATATTTTTTATCTATCTATCTATCTATCTATCTATCTATCTTGGTCTGTTCATGTCTATATGTCTCCCTTGGTCTCTTCATATCTATCTATCTATATATATATATATATATATATATATATATATCAAAGTATATAATTGGTATATACGGAATGAATTCAATAACCAACAATTACTATTCTTAAAAGAGTGCTCAATACAAAGTAGAGCAGATATAATTATTTTTAAAAAATTATAACATAAGTATGTTATAAGATCACTACAAAAATAGCCATTTTGTTTCAACACATTCTGTGTCTTCTCAAGTGATGATGTTGAAAATAAAATAAATGGTTTTAAAAGTTTCAGATTAATTAACGATCCTACACTAGGGGGAGCATTGTTACAAAAGCTAGAATAACCAATCAAAACGAAGTATAGAAAGATTCAAAAGCTTGACAACGAAATCCTGCTATAATAGCTATTCAGATCTTTAAATACGTGTAATATTAAAATAATTTATACTAACTAATAATTATAAAATCATATGATAAAATTTAATATTAAAATAAAAAATTGGTAATTTTAAAATCCAAATTTAATCACTATTAAGTTTAAAACTACAAAATTATTGAGAAAAAAAAAAATATATATGTTTATTCAATTCATTTCTTCATTGAAATTATGTTCGACAAGGACGCTACAATATATCCGGTCATTTGATAATACATGTATATATTTTTTTCCCTTTTTTCATTTCCGTTTTTATTTTAAAGTTTGTGGATGTGGTCTTAAACTCACGCGTCAAGACAACAAAAACACAATCAGATTATAATACATACATAGACATAATTAGATACACACACACACACACACACACACACACACACACACACACACACACACAAACACACACACACACACACACACACAAAAACATACACACTAAAAAAAAAAAAAAAAAAAGAAGGAGGTGGTGGGGGAAAAACATGAACATCACTACAGCCCTTTATGAAAAAAAGGAGACGTGGAAACTAACACTTATACACACACACACAGTGAATACACTCTACATACACATAGACACCGATAGATACACATACATACATCCACAGACAATGACAGACAATGAGAAATCACAACCAATAAATATTTCAGACTTAAATAAATGCTAACCACTTATTGAATTATAATTAAGGAGCAAATATACAAAGATAAAAATGGTTAAAAATAATATTATTTAATATATTAAAACGAAAATTCTAAAACCATAAATATCAATAAAAAAAAATATATATTAATCATATAAGTTGATAATAGTTTCATTATATATTAGGCAAGGAAAAACAGTATAAAGAAACATACAACTATATATATATATATATATATATATATATATATATATATATATATATATATATATACGGGAGCAAAAAAACAAATTAACACACATAAATATACACTCATACATATACATATACATATATATTTACATACAGAAATGCATACAAATAAATATATAAACATAAACATATACGCACATATACATATCTATGATAACAAGTACACATGCACGCACATATACATATAAATCTAAATACACCCACATATATACACACAAACTTTTATGCACACATACTTACATATATAAAAACCGTCATGATATACCAAAGTTTCCATACCCCCACATACACACAAACAAACTCATACATAATAGGTGCCAACACACACACATATATATATATATACATAAACATACATAAATATATATACACACATACATACATATCTACAAATAAACATATATATAAAAATATCTATCTACAATAACAACTAACCATATACACATGCATACATAAAAATACAACAACACTCAACCAAATACATACATAAACGTACTAACATATAGATACATAAATATACCTTCAAAAACCAACACACACCAATATACATATAGTCTAACATACAAATATATAAACACCATCATACAAACAGAAATATATATATATATATATATATATATTGTTGCGATTGCCATTTTCTTTTAAGACTTATTCTTTGTTACTCTCACCCATTTTGAATCCTTATATCCTTCTGTAGAACCACGTTTTGTTGTCGGTTTTCTTCATATGCGGTGAAATTGACCATTATTCACTACTTTTATAAAAGGATTGACATCCCATAGCTTATCAGTACCGTTCTTTGTTTAATTTATTATATTCTGTTTCCTTAGTACGCTAGTTTTTCCCCATAGAGATATTAGAGCCGGATCAGAGAAGAGATTCGTTGTCATCTGGTCAATTTATTATGTAAAAGTGCACATAACCAGTATCGTTTGCATAGATATTTACTAAGTATTTCACAATGTTTTTGTCTAGTTTTATCCGTTGTGGTATTTGCACAATCAATTCATCCAATATATTTTCTTCAAAAATCCCGGAAACCCGAGCAAGGTAATAAGGACATATAACCACAAAAAGCGGTTACAAGAAGTGAAATTCTTTGAGAATACTTTTAGTGGAAAGAAAGGATAATGAAAGAACATGGCGTTGCAAATATTTTTTTGAATCTAAGGTTTTATTGAAACTGGAACAGTGTTCCATAGGACGAAGTGCGAAAAGAAGCACTCAGGTCTTTCATGAAAACAATAACATTAACTGCCAATCCTTTATTTTTATTTAGTTTGTAGCTTTTCACCAAAGAGTAAAACCTTTTCCAGTGAAAAAATCCGTCTTTTATAGTGAGATATATATATATATATATATATCTTATTAAAATGATAAAACAAAATTTTTTTGAAATTTTCAGGTATCCTGTTGATGAAAGGAGGTACTATTAAAAAGAATCCTAACTTTACGGGACCGGTTATCCAAAAATTAATGAT